>BQNB010015772.1:21846-72669 GCA_026074375.1 Tanacetum coccineum | reverse complement strand
AGTTTCCTAAGTCGTCACAAGGATATGACACTATTTGGGTAATCGTTGACCGACTTACAAAGTCTGCCATTTTTATGCCAATGAGGGAAACGGATCCCATGGATAAACTGGCAAGAATGTACCTAAAGGAGGTAGTCACGAAGCATGGAATACCTGTCTTAATTATCTGTGATCGTGACCCTCGGTTTGCATCAAATTTCTGGAAGTCACTTCAGAAGGCTTTGGGTACAAGTTTGGATATGAGTACTGCATATCATCCGCAAACCGACGGACAAAGCGAGAGAACCATCCAAACTCTCGAGGATATGCTACGTGCTTGCGTAATCGACTTTGGAAATGGTTGGGTTAAACATTTGCCATTAGTCGAGTTTTCATACAATAACAGTTATCATGCTAGCATTAAGGCTGCACCGTTTGAAGCACTTTATGGTCGAAAGTGTCGTTCACCCGTGTGTTGGGCCGAGGTTGGACAAGTTCAACTCACTGGTCCAGAATTAGTGCAAGAAACAACGGAGAGGATCATCCAGATTAAACAAAGGATTCAAACCGCTCGCGATCGACAAAAGAGCTACGCTGATTTAAAGCGTAAACCGATGGAGTTTCAAGTTGGAGATAAAGTTATGCTTAAGGTTTCGCCTTGGAAAGGGGTCGTACGTTTTGGCAAACGGGGGAAGTTAAACCCCAGATATGTCGGACCTTTCAAAGTGTTGAAAAAGGTTGGAGCCGTTGCTTACAAGCTTGAGCTTCCTCAAGAGCTGAGCAGGGTCCACAATACGTTTCATGTATCCAACTTGAAGAAATGTTATTCTGACGATCCATTAGTCGTTCCGTTGGAAGGACTCCAAGTGGATGACAAGCTTCATTTTGTTGAAGAGCCTGTAGAAATCATGGATCGCGAAGTCAAACAATTGAGGCGAAGCCGTGTCCCAATTGTCAAGGTTCGATGGAACTCTAGGCGGGGTCCTGAGTTTACGTGGGAACGTGAAGATCAATTCAGGAAGAAATATCCACACCTCTTCACCAAGACCGCACCATCATCAAGTGCCGTGTGATAAGCCTTGAGGACAAGGCTCATTTAACGGGGGAAGACTATAACACCTCGTGTTTTAGGTCATTGTACGACATTATGTAATGCACAATTTATTTTTAGGGTTTTACGCGTTTTCTCTTAAACCGTAAACGTTAAGTTAAATCGCGTAAACTAAAAATGATCATTCAATATAAACGGGCATTAAACAATTAAATGTTTACATCAAGCAAGTGTTATATGATTATTTAGAGGATAATTATTAACATTGCACATTTTAATTTTTATTGGTTACGTTAAGTGTTTACGTTTCGCGATAAAGTACGTTTAAGCCTTCCCGGAAGCACGTTAACTTATCTACGCTTCATCAAATACCCAAAATTTATACTCAATACTTAAAGTTTATTTAAAACTTCAAGTATTTATCACTTTATACATATTCATTATGAAGGAATTCAAATCATAACTTACAATGTACAAGTTATACATTTTTCTAAGTCTACACTACATTATACTTTATATAATACAAGTATACATTATATAAATGATCAAATACATATCTAGCTTATGCATATACATAAATTTCGTGTAATATGACTAGGAAAGCAAGATAGGACCAAGGAACCATCACAAATATCTTCATACATGCATCTTATATCAACTTGATCTCATGACTAGCCAAACTTATCCAAAGTGAGCTTCCACTTCCTTTCCATATCCTTCCACCTTGCATACATCAACTAGACATCAAAAATATCTTCATGAATCCCCAAGTAGTATATATACACATGCATGTGTGAGATAAGAGATCATATACTTCATTTCATTACTAGAAAAAAATCACAAACTCTTCCTTTGTTCTCTTCTAAACCCACGGCTCAAAACCCCTTTAATACACAATCCATACTTTGATTTTCTTTCACCATATTAGTGTTTACATATCATACTTAAGGTATTCTAAGAAGAATTGAAGGGTTGGTTAAGCTTTGAAAGGGTTTTAACAAGATATTGCAAGATTAGGGTTTTTGGTAAAAATTAGGGTTTCATCCTAATTTTTCAAGCCAAGAGGTTTAATCACAAGGGTGTGATTGTTATTCTTATCTCTACTCATCCACACAAGGTTATATCAAAAGCTTAATCTATTCATATTTAAGATTTTATGTGTTCATATGCTTTACTTAGTTAAATCACCATCTAGGGTACTCTTGAATATGTAAAATGAATTTTTACTTATTGTCAATGTTTTGTGAACTTATTTACATGCCATATGGATGCTAATATGATGTTAAAAGGGATGTATAAGTGTTTTAACATGATGCTTAAGAGTAAACATGTTTAAGTGCAAATTAGGGTTTCTAAAAGTCAACTTATGAGTTACAAGTAAAAATGGTAAAATAACATGTTAATCTTGTTATCTTGGACTCACATGAACAAAACATAACCTAATGGACCTAATATATGTAAGACATAAGATATTAAGGGTTCTAATGGGTTTGTAACAAAGTGGTAAAGCTAAAAAGTCCTAAAAACAAGTTTTAAACACATTTTGGAAAATAATATCTTAGGGGCTGTTTGTAATTCGAAATTTACATATATGTTTTATGATTTTATAAAATACTACATGTCACAAGGATCGAGGGGTCATAAAGAACTCGAAAAACCGATTAATAACGAAGAAGATACGCCATTTACAAGTTTACGATAGTTAATACTTTTATAAAACAATTTTTATAAAAAGTACTATTCAACTACAGAAACTTATACTTTATAAACACAATAATATGATAAAACTTTCAATTACCGAGAACGTTGTTCAAAAGAATACGCTAAAAACGGAGCTATAACGAATAATACGACAAAAACAGTTTATTACTTAATTAACAAGTAAATAAATTCAGATTTAAAGCTGTTTATGAACAGTAAAAGACACCTATTCTTCATAGAATCTCAAAAACCTAAAAAGTGATTTTATGATCACTCCGTCTTACACAAAAGCTTGGTGTAAGAACCGCGAGAAACGGGCTTAAAACGACAAAGTTAAGTCTCTTTCAGCTAAAGGCGTAATTAATAAATGTTTTTACTTATAAATACATTTCACGTAAACTCTAGATGGTGATATAGCTATATAAGATAAATATAATGTTATTAGTTAACGAAGTGCTTATAATACTAGGGAATTCATATGAGTCTTCTCAGGCATTGCGTATTGACGAGTTTTGGATTTACGATTAAAGTGTCCTAACGCTCGTACGCATGTCCTGACCTCTTAAATTAAGATAGCCCGAATGATAGTACATGATAACATATAGGATTTATACAGTTGTTGTTAGACAACGAACTTGAATACTGATTCGACCTATATTAACTATTGGGGTTGCATTCGGGGCCCCCCCCCGTTTAAAAAAAGCCGTGACGCGTTTTTTCTTGTGATATTTTGTTATCATTTTACTCACTCAAGGTGAGTTCATAGCCTCATAGTTTTACAAATTTATTAAATTACAAGTTTTTTTTGGGGTGAGAAACATATGCATGTGTTTACAAATTGAATCACGTGTACATTTTATCATTGATTACGTTTGCCCTAAGTAGCGATAACCCACTATGCCCAGAATCATGAACTGTCCAATTACTGGAATGTGAGCGCGAATAATTATAGATAATCAATTTGGGAATGACGTCCCCGGTTCGGTGACTAGCTATCACAGGAAACAAACATATATCATGGTCGATACTAGATGTTACGGTTGAACATCAATCATGGCAATGTAGGCACTATTTATATATTGTATTCAATTATGTCGAGCTTCGTGTCCATGAGCTTAGGTACTACGTAATTACATTTTGTGATGTCTGCAACTGTTTGCATTATCACTGGGAAAGTCTTGCGGTCCGCATATACATATAACATAAACCATAAATCACCAACTTTATGTTGACGTTTTTTTAAATGCAATGTTTTTTCATGGAGGTCATTAAGCACAAGGTGCGAAGGATACATTGGTGTATATATTTATGAA
Organism: Tanacetum coccineum; assembly: GCA_026074375.1. Classification (NCBI taxonomy): domain Eukaryota; kingdom Viridiplantae; phylum Streptophyta; class Magnoliopsida; order Asterales; family Asteraceae; genus Tanacetum; species Tanacetum coccineum. The sequence goes on along the minus strand of BQNB010015772.1, from coordinate 68,625 downwards.
TCATGCATTAAAGATTTAGTCGCATTACATTTTTCTGTGTATCGTTATGGGCTGGAAATCTTGTAATAATAATAACAAGTAAAGCTTCGGCTTTTTGGTGCGACACTCATACTTTATTAAACCAATGTATCAGTTAAAACGCTTGTTTGGTTGTTTTTTGTATTATCTTGGTGTTGTTGAATCTGAGAGTAAACACGCACTTCAGACCTTATTCCGCTGCGACCCTCTATTTGGGGTGTTACAATCTAGGCACTTCATTCAGAACAAGGTGGTAGAATACATAAGCTAAGAGTAGAAAGATTATCTTAAAGCTTGTGGAATAGTCCAGCACTTACTTCTGCCATACACACCTAAACACAATGACGTGTTTAGAAAAGAGAAATCGTACTTTGTATTAGACATGTTCGATCCTATGATGAATCTTACAACTCTGTCCGTTACTCCATTGGGAAATATGCTACTAGAGATCTCTCAACACACATCCTCAATATGGTTCCCAACCAGAAGGCTGATAAGACTCCATATGAACCAAGGTATGGAAAATCCTAATCTGTCTTACTTTAAAGGTCCTGGGGTGTGAGGAGCTGTGAAGCGGGATACGCCTGACAAACTCCAACAAGATCTATTAAGTGTATCTTTATAGGATACCCAAAGGAAACGATGGGTTACTATTTTTACTTCCCACCTGAAAACAAAATAGTTGTTGCGAGGTATGTGGAGTTCTTCGAGAAAAATCTCATAACTCCAAGAAGTCAAATGGTAGGGCCAAAGAATCTTGAAGAAATTCAAGATGAAGATACATCACCTTCTGAAATCACTAGCGAAATTCCTATGGAGGTTGAAGGTTTTGAACCACCTCAAGAGGAAGAGATTCTGATTCGTAGGTCTGAAAGGACACGTCGAGCTCCAAATCGTTTATGTCTAAATGTAGAGAGCATAGGAGTTCATATAGTCTATTTGGGGATCATCTAATGAACCCACTAGCTATAAAAGCCATACCCGATATTAGATTCTGCATCTAATAAGTAGATCGATGCAATGAATGCGAAATACAATCTCCATGATATGGATAAAATGTATGGTCCTGGTCTAGATCTTCCTCGAGTGGCTGTAAAGACTGTTCACAGGAGTCAGTGGATTTTTAAGAAAAAAATTGGCATGGAGTGTATTGTATCACAGAATCCTATAAAGCTCGTCTTTAAGCAAATGGTTATACTCAACTCTACGGGTTGAATTATGAACGAAACGTTCTCACCCGATTTCCTAACATTAGAGCTAATCTCGGAATTCTCATTATCTATTGCGGCATACTATGACTAATGATAATATCAGGTCACTCAATGGATATAAAAACAACCTTCTTAAATGTTTATCTTGATGAAGACATTTTATATGGGTGCAACTAAACTAGGTTTGGTGATCTTTATCATCCCAGAAAAGTATGCAAGTCATTAAACTGATTCAATTTATGTCTAAGCAAGCATCAAAAAGCTAAAAAAAAAGATTTAATAAGGAAAACAAAAGTTTGGAATTGCTTTAAAAAAAACAAATCTTAGATGAGCATGTGTAATATCAAAAGGCTAGTGGGAGTAATGTTACATTCCCTCATCCTTAATGGTTTGAGTGACATAATCATCATGGAAATTACATTCCAAGTTCAATTGGTAAAAGATTATCTTGGAAAGTGTTTTGCTATGAAGGATTTGGGGGAAGCACCATTTATTTATTGGAATCAAAACCTATAGCGATAGGTAAAACTAGTCAATTGATTGGACTTGGTCACAAATGCTTTACATGATAAGATCAAAAGAGATATAGAATGGATACTCTCTCTCCAAACGTGGTCATATCCCCATGCTCAGAAAGATTTGATTTAAACAATCAACACATAACGGTTGCCTTCAACACAATAAAGAGGTGAAGCGTTCCATGCATCAAATGTACCTTATCTTTCGGCTTGTGGGATCCAATTATGATGTTGTAAGAAGCACTAGACCTGAATGTTGCGTCGCGCAAATTATACCAGCCGTTTTCTAACAATCCTTATGAAATTCACTAGACTCTGTGAAAAATATTCTTTAGTATTTAAGAAATAGACTAAAGCATATGTTTTTTGGTTATGATGGAAATCCAGAAGCTTGACTTCGAGTTGATTTCTATTGGTCGATTATGTGATTTAAGACTAATAAGATTGATACAAAATCTCAAACAGGATAGTCTCATTTGATGGAGCGTAGTGGACTAAAAGAGCTCCATAAAGTACTACTTCAAAGCCCAGCTACATAAGCTGAATGACATAGCTGCTTCAGAAGCAGAGATAAGAAGCTGTTTGGATTAGGAAGTTTATTTCAGGGCTTGGTATGTACCAACAATAAAACAAACCAATAAGATGTTTTATGTGGGACAAATCAGCCGCACTTCTTTTCGCCAACGTAACTCGGGGGTTCAGATGGGCGCCAACACTACCAAGAAATAAGATTCCTTAAAGTTTACACAGATGACAATCTAACTGATCCTTTTACGAAGGCTTTACCTAAAGGAAAGCTTTACTCAACATGTTTAGGAGAAGGACGTCTATTAGCTAGTAGTGTTCATGTAGATACTTTTTTGTAGAATTTGGATAAGGGATGTTTGAACAATTTATTTTATGATAATGATACTTGGTCATTTTTGTTTATTTTAATCTTAATTGTGTCATATATTTTGCATTTTAAATCCGTGAAAAATAATAGTTATATACTAAATTAATCCGTTGTCAATTAACAAATGGGAATATTGTTAAATAAGACATTCTGAGTGATTGGTGATATTCTTGATATTAAGGATATGTCCACCAAACTCAGATGATATTCATAAGATGATTATTGGATTTCCCCAACACAAGGATATTACTTTATGGATCGTCGTCATCAAGTAAACCTTGTACGTGATTTTATTTACAAAATCCTTAAACTTGAGATGCAAGTAGGCTTGCATATGTGAATAATCTTTCTTGATCTAGTCTAAGTTTTCCTGAAATATGGATAACTAATAAGGGCTATATTCAGGAATAGATTTGAAGCTGGTGAATAGCACTTGTAAGTCAATATAGAATTTTTCTTCAAAATTGAAGAATGATGCCACTAGGCCCCTCATAGAACAATCAGATGTGTTGTATGGCCTTACCAAAAACTTATTAGATATGTCTCCATTGATTTTTAGTAATCTTGATTAGTTACATATATGAGAAAACAGAATCGTTGTTAAATAAATGGAATGACATTGATCCATATCCATTTTTAAACACGATATGGAAACAAAGGCAATTAAATTCATAAAATCATTTTGTTTCGTGTTTTGAGAAAATCACACTCGGAGGTTTCTAGGAGCTTTTGGCGTGCTGCTAGACGCTTTCAATTTATTATATAATTTTATCATGTCAAAGTGGGAGCTGTGGAATATGTAAACAAAAATAATTATATATTCCGAGAATTAATTTGAGCCTACGAGGACGCACATGTTTAAAATGTAGAACAATGTATTTAATATATTAATTAGTGTTTGAACAAACGATGGTTAAATGTTTAACAATAAATAAATAATTAGTCGTTAAATAGTTAAAGGGACTACTAAGCAAAATCGGAAAAGAAAAAGATTTGGTTGTCCCCTTTTTCCTTCGACCGAACATCTCCTTCCTTATGACAAGGAGATTGCTTGCTTTTTCACCAAGATTGTAAGGGCTATAAAAGGAGGTCTTAGGGTGTTTTGTAAAATATAACTTGAAACCTAAAAACTCTAAATCTCTCCCTTGTCTTTCTTTGTGTTCGACAGGCTCCAAACCCACAAAAGGGTTTTGTTTTTCCTCCTCCTTGTCGTGTGATCAAACAAACAACCCTTTAGGGTTTTTGTTTTGTGACTTAATCTCAATAAGGTGTTTCGTGTGTTGATTGATTCAAGAGACCATGAGATCGTTGGTTAAACACAATTAGTACCTAGAATACACATTGTTTGCTAAGAACATATGTGTCTGAATACCTTAGCCAGATATCGTTCTTTTGAAACTTGGGTTCGCGTGTAATATACACACGCGTATATTGAAGACGATGATACGTTGTATATGCTATAAGCAGTCCTAACGTGCCTTGCTAAAAGGTATATATCCAACTCTTGTTAATTACAAAATTATATTACGTGTTTGATCTTTCCCGCTGCGTACTCTGATAAGTTTAATTGTTAATTAGATTTAAAATCCAAAACAGTGGCATCACGAGCCTCGTATATGAATTTTGTATATTACAAGTAAAAACAATTGCACAACACAAATTCGTGTTTCTTGATTAATTTTTTAAGCCATTTGGGCATTTATGCATCAAGATTAGATCTTTATGCAGTCAAGATCTAATTTTTATTGGTTATTTAAAATTAATAGACAATTTCTAGTTTGTATGCAATTTATGAATTAAAACTTAAGTGTTATAAATTGTTAATTGATTCCGGTTTTATGAGTTAGATTAAATTGTTAAATTGTATCCATGATAAATACATGCATATTTATTATCCATTGAACGATATATGATATTGATCTGGTTAATGTTAAAATAATAATGGATATAGATGTAACAAGACCTAAACTAGAACACTAATTTATGTGGTTTCGACTCCATGACTTTAAAGCTAGGAAGACTTGGTATGTCTTAATAGGGCCTTAAAGTTAATTTAGTGCTATGTGGTATAAAGGCTTACGCAATCGATGATGTCCGATAATGTGCAGAGTTTATAGGGCAACGAAGGAGCCTTATAAGATACATACACGGTTTTAATTGTTTATAGGACGAATGAGCCTTATATGGATACATACATGTTTTAATTATTAGATAATTAGGATCATTATGAATATTTGCATGACTTAATTGTTAAGTGTTATTATTTGAATAAATTGTTATGTGAATTAGTTTTATGTTTATATTGTTTTATTTTAAGTATTGGACTTATGAGAAAATAAAAGGGTTTTTCGAAAATAAATATAAACTTGACTAATTATTATGAAATCAGATTTATTATGGACTATTTATAGTTCATATTATGTTTCCAAAATTAAAGTTTTATTTTGAATTGTTAAAAATGGACGCTATGGACTCATGGGAAGTACGGCTCATCCACTAGAACAAACTATAAGAGAAGTTTAAGGAGGATTTTCCTAAAGAATTCAGGTTTTTAATATGCTTCGCGCTGACCTGATTCTCCGCTTCTTTGTGCGTTCGATTGGAGTTACCGTGAACCATGGCATGTCACTACAGTGTCATTTTTTTAAAACATAACTCTTTATATTTGGAAACACGTTGAATTGTCAATTTTAAAAAGGTAACATTATTTGTATAGAAAATAAGTGATACCGTAATAAATAACTTAATTGAGTAAAGTTTTTATTAAAATCTATGATACGAAGATGTATGCATGCTTCTTCGTACATATTTGTCACGACAAATATTATACCCTTTTTAAATAAGTTATTGCCATCCAATTTGTAAAAACACTTGAAGATGTTTTTACTATGCGTGAGACGTGTGTAGATCGTAATCCCAATGTGATTGTACAAATTTTCATGAGACGTTAGTGTTACACAATCATAGTTTTTGATTGGACGACTTAATCGGTTTATTGGTGAGATATTAAATTGAGTCATAGATGGGATGAAACATGCTTATTAGAATATTATTCTAATAAAGTAAGACCCATATGTTTCTAGGAATTGCACCGATAGAAATTATTTATCGTCAATTACCTTTTGAGTACACTATCACTAGCAGGTCAACTGATGTGGTGGTGGTACGTCAAGTAGGATCCTAGCCTGTAGAAAATTAATTGTTTATTTGATTAAACATGGGTAGTTAATTTTCTTCAAGGAGTATTATCAAAAATACTAATTCTTGAACTTTACTATGTTTTGTAAATGGCACTACCTGTCTAAAACATAAACCATTCAGCTTTCATGTCGATGTTTGAAATTTATGGAAACAATTTCAATGACTGGTTTCATCAAATTAAGATGGTCTTGAGAGTTGAAAGGAAATTGTTTGTCATTAAACAACCTATTTCTCTTGCTTCACCTACCGATTCTGAGTACTTGCGTAGTGGAATGCGGTATATGATTCATAATGAGGTGGCTTGTCTTATGCTCGGAAGTATGAATCCTGAACTTTAAAGACAATTCGAAAATTCCTTACGTTATGAAATGCTTTAGGAGCTTAAATCCATGTTTGAGAAACAAGCTGGAGTGGAGTGGTTTGACCTGATCCAAACTTTCCATGCTTGCAAACAGGATGAGGGAAAACCAGTTGGCCTATATGTCATTAGATGAAGAATTATGTGTAACTAGAATGTCTTGGTTATGTGCTCCCTCGAGAGCTTAGTATTGGTTTAATCTTGAATGTCCTCACTACAATAAGCATAACATGGGGAAGACAGTTGGTGAACTACATGCTATGCTCATTGAGTATGAAAAGGGTTTACCTAAAAAGGTTAATAAGTTTTCAAAGAGAGTTGGAAAATACATAGATCACTATTAATTCACGCTGGTTATGGAGACACTTCAATGTGTCAAATCAGTGGGAGCATCGCGATTTTATTTCTAACACAGACCTATTCAAGTGAATTTTGTCAAATTATATCATTGGTAGCTCCAAGGTTTTAATCTTGGTAAGTAACCTAGATTATTTCTTTGTTTATCTTGAAAAAATATATACTTTTTTCCCGAGGACTAAAACACTCATGTTTTTATTATACAAAGTGGTTCTATATCTACTTGTAAAGCTAATATCTATGACACTATCATATTGTTCACATAAACAAATAATATCGTGTTGTTTGACTACATGAATGATATTTGTGCCACCACAAGTGGGGGTAGAAATCATTATTGAGTGAAAGAAACAACACATGACAAAAACAATTATGTTTAAAAGTATCTCTAACCGTAAAGGTAAGAACCAATAAGCAAGATATTGAATTTAGACAACTTAAGTAAAAAATTTATGTGTTTTTGGAATGTCCATAATAATGAAGTAATCTTAATTTATAAACTACTTCAAGTAAAAGGTTTATGTGCTCTTGGAATGTCACAAATAATGAAGTAATCTTGATTAACTTGAAATTACTACTGAAGCCAAGAGTTGGTGTTCAGAATTACTTTAGTATAAATATGATAGGTTATTGGTAAATTAATAAAACACTAAGTTCCGTTAATTGTTAAAAGAAACTTATAAGCATAAAGTAAGTTATATCTTTTGGCTATGAACAAAAACAAAAGTCCTTGAATTGTCTTCCAATCAGGCAAAATAATGTATAAAGTAAACATTATAGATTATTCTTGAAATAGTTAAAGCCGTATACATTATTGCATGCAAATAGGTTTTTAAATACTATCTATTCAATTTGGTTTGACACAATTGATAATTATGTAACCTAAAGAGTATTAAGTTATTTAAAAGATTGTGATAAAGTCTCACAATAAAATTACTCATAGAATACCACAAATAATGTTATGATATGTCTAGAGTATTGAATCAAAAAATTTTGAAATTTATTTGATTTTGGATAACTTAAATATTACACTTCTCCGAATCCTGTCAAGGTTTTGAAATTGGAGTTATGTCTATATATACTCCATAAGTGCTCCAGAAACCTAGAAGGTTTAATAAGACATAATCAATAAGTATGAGAGACGTATGAGTCATATTAAAGTCTTAAATTGATGAGAGTTCTGATTTTTTGTTAAAAGTCTTATGAAGAATCATATTAACAAACTAAACATATGAAATGTCAATGTATCTTGTAATGTCCCAAAAGAGAACAAATTATTGTTACTCTACATGCTAAGTAATTATAAAAGAGTCTTTAATTACAAAAAGTGAGTGAGAGCGTTTTAGATCTGGAAGAGATAAAAAAATACAAAATACATAACCTTCTAAACACACTAGTGAATATCATACTGAGGCTTTACAAGTAAATGTTACATGCGAAAAATGTTTAAACCTCATAATGAGAAATTCTACGGTTCATAGATCCGTAAAGGATCCTTAAATACTTGAATGATAAATGTTATATCAATATTGAGGAATTTGATCACAGGGATCATGGAACCTGATAAAGATGCAATTTATTGATTTAGAATTCGGATATCATGGTGTAACCCATTAATATGCATTATTACTTTGAATTTACAAATAACTCAAACTATGAAATGTAAAAGATTTAGTCCACAAGGTAAGCAATTTTGGAACTTGATTGAATCTTTAACTCAAACAGTTTAGACGGTAAAGTTAGAAATGAGTTTTAAAAGAGAAGAAAAACCAAGTGAGTTATGTTCTAGTGTTTCAACCATAAGGGCAATGTTGTACACATGACATAATGCAAATAGTATGATAGGATTTTAATCATACATCAAGCAAGTTGGTTGATGATTAAATATTCTTTCTATGAGCATTAATTATATAAAGATGTTGATTGGTCATACTATTTGTTCATATAGACGAAATATATGAAAATAGAATTTAAACCGTCCTTGATGATAGCATTTGCGAGGACGTGTATTATTAATCAAAGAAGTTTATGAATTAATATAATCTTTATAAAGTTTACAAACGACAAGAATCTAAGTATGGATCATTGCAAGCATCTAGAAAGATAATCCTTAAGTTTTAATGTTAAACCAATCATTATTCTTGTTTTAAAATTTAATAATAATAATAGTGTAAGACTCCTAATTTCCTAAAAGCTAATGGAGTATTATGTTTCAGTTTCCATCACCTAAAAGATTTAGGAAATTAAATATACAACCTTGAAGTAATATGTTTATTGCTATAAACATATGCGGTATATAAATTTAACATAATTTGACATACCATTTAGAAAGTCTCAATGGATACATATCTTTTGATAAGATGGAACATGAATGAAATCTTAAGTTGGACTAAAGATTCATAGTAACAAGCATATTGTTATAGAGAAAATCGTTGTATCATGCAGAAATGCAAGGATGGGTTTGACAACATTGGTATTTAGTCGAAAGTTATTAGATAATTATAGAATTGAATATCTTAATGGAATATGTTTGGATTTGAGAAATCATTCCTAGATTATGGATTTATCCATAGAAAAATCTAAGGATATATATTGCAACAATTTGTTGTGCAATAAGAATAAACTAATGAACTTGGAGTTCATGAGGTGCCAAATCATTAATTAAGTTGACAAACATCCATCCTTTTTACGAGATTTTAAAGGCAATGAGGATGTTTTCTATTTACACGGATGCTAAATCTAATTGAGATGACACTCAATACTAGTTATGGTATGATTTCATGTTTGATGAAGACCATGTGGACTAATTGTGCTCGACTGAGAGCATAGTTGCAATATACATTAAAGAATAATAATGCTTTACAGTTTTGAAAGCTGTGGAAGGAAATTGTGTCCAAATAGTAAGATGTACATCACCTTATGAGAAATAAGTGTGTTGACATGATATGTATATAATATGAACAGAACAATCTCATACATATTCCCAAGAACTTCTCTTATATTGAATTCTTGAAATAAGTATTCTAAATTCTAAAAGATCAAATCTAGTTGGAATTATGAAATCTAAGCCTTGTCAACAAGTACGATTGTCGTATCTTGAGGCATGATTTGTCAACTAGAATTTTCATGCATTTGATCTATTTAGTATTTGGATAAGAGATGTTATAGACAATTTTATTAATGATAATGATACGAGGTATGTGGGTTGTATTTAATATAAATTGTGTCCTATATTTGCATGTTTAATCCATAATTAAAATAGGTTATTGATTCTAAATTAGTCACGATGTCGATCACCAAATGTGGGAATATTGTTGAACTAAGGCAAATCTGAGTGATTGGTGATATATTGGATATTAAAGGAAGTGTCCGCCAAACTCACATGATATTCATAAGATGCATATCGGACTTTCCTAACTAACAAGATTATCACTTTATGGATCGGCTGACATTAAATTGAGATCTTGTTAAGTGACATTTTTAATTTAACTAAAGTCCATATACTTGAGATGCAAGTAAGGTCTTGCATGTGTGATAATCCTTCTTGAATGTAGTTTACAATTATCCTGAATAAGTAGCTAATAATAGACTATTTTAGAAGTGATTTTGAAGCATAAATGACCTTCGCACTTGTAGTCAATAAATGATTTTGTTCCTTCAATAGTTGAAGTATGATGCCATGGACCCCTCGTTAGGTTAATCAGAAGTATGTGTGGACCCGCAACCCAAAAAACTCAGGTAGTATAGTCTCAAATATTTTTAGTAATCAAGATTATTCATATATTTCGAAAAACAAATCGTTAAATATGGAATGCCTTTGATCCATAAAATCCATTTTGAAACACAGTATCCATAAACAACAGGATTGTAATACTTAAATCATTTAACAGTGACTTTATGAAAAGTTCACATCAGGTATTCCTGGGAGAATTGGCGTGTTGCTAGACGCTTACCATGTGTATAATATTATATGTAGACATGTCCAAGTTGGAGCTGTTGGGAATATTCCATCTCATAAAATAAAATTATAACGGCCCGAAAATAATGTGAGCTATGGGGGCACACACGAATACACATAGGGATACGTTATTAAAGTAATTAATAATTTGTATAATAACTGTAAATTAAATCCTTCACGAAATATAAACGTCTTTAATTATAGACGTTAACGTTATATAACAATGAGGGACAATGTAAGTATCGAAAAACCACACCCGTGGGGTAGTTGGATGTGATCTAGGTCCGAACTAGAAAAGAAGGAGGGTTGAAGTGTCGTTTTTAAAAAACTAAAGGAGGTGTTGTATTGTAACTTGGAGACCAAGTTATTAGACTATATAATGACCCTTAAAGATCATTATACGTATGACGACAAAAAACACATACTCACGATTATATTATAATCCTAAACTCTTCATGCAACACATAACATGCAATAGATTATTCCTACACGTATGTGTATCTATGCAATATATTATTGCATGCATGTGAATGTGTGTAAATTCTCTTTCATGTGTGTGACATACGATGATAGAAACAATTATTAACCCCTTTAGGGAATTGTTCGATTCGCAAAACAGGAATCAAAACAAGAAACATGTGTTGTGTAGTTTTTTCGTTGAAATCAGGACTAAAGCATCCCTAGCGTATCCGGTGACGAGTAATTGTATGCACACCATAGAGGTTATCTACTTTGGTAACTTGTTTAGTTTGCGTGGTATTCGATTTATACACACGCGTATATTTAAGACGGTGTTTCGTTTATTGCTAAAAGGTACACGCATTCTTGATCCATTTGTTAATTACACATTTCTATACAGTGTTACTTCCCCAGCTATGCGTACTCCGGACCTTTAAATAGTTAAAATAGTTGTAAAAAACCCAACAATACATTAGAGTAACTTTGTGATAGTTTTCCATTCTAACTCTTTTCATTTGGTTTAAGGATAAGGTAAAGTGTCAAACCTTTGTTAACATTGATTAATGGAGCATATCACATAAATATAAAAAAGGAAGGCTATACGCTGAACTTAATTATTGGGAGAAAATGCTAAGTATATCAATAAGTGGTCAATGATATTAACTATATTATTGTGAAGACAATTTGATGGTTAACAAGAAAACTCAACTTTGCCGGTTTCTATATTTATGGCAAAGGTATTGAATGGGGTTTCTTTGAACCATGTTCACCATCACTAACTAATACAAAAATCCCTTAAAATGGGAACCGATGTGCATGTTAATTCATTTCCTATATTAATTATAATCCTAGCTTAATTAGTTACATGTAAATTCTCATATTTTAGTACAAGACTAGCTTGCAATCATAATCATCTCTAGTTTGAAAACAATCGGCTCACATTACTAAAGGGTTTGTGTCTCAATGGTACCCAATGTGTGAGAATGTTACCCAACCAAATAGTTGTAGATCCAAGTCATGCTTAAGACATTGTGAGAGTTAGTTGTCTTTAAAAAACAAATAAAAAACCAATGATTCCTGAAACACTTTATAGAGGTAAATAAGTAAACATCAAGAGTAAAGCATTCCTTAAACACATAAGTAAGTATTTCCTAAAACATTAAATTTTTGAACGACCCATTGAAGCTAATTACGGCTTTCATTTATATGGGTCGGATAATATGTGCTTGCAACGAAATGTTGATCAGTAAAAAACCCTTGAGTATTGGTGCTTCAACTTACATGAAATAGCACACGTCCATGAAACTGCAACGAGAATTTTGAAACTTCGACTTCCGGAAATAGCAACAATTTTAATTTTGTACATCTTATGATAACTTTTTCGTAATACTAATTGTCTTCTGGGCTGACCCAAACCACAACCTGTTTTGTGGCTCAGCTACGCCTTCTGACTAGGGCCATGTAGCACAATCTTGCCGTTCAAAAAAAAAAAAAAAAAAAAAAAAAAAAAAAAAATAGTATTAAGTGTTTGAATTCTTTTTAACGCAATTATTTGTCTAAGCTTAGCATATAATCCAACGAATAGTTGTGCTAAAATCTACAATAAGAAAACATCTTATCATTTTATGCACAGATAAAGGACTACATTATCTATGATAAAAAAATGAAATAAAGTACCTGTTTATGGTATGTATTGGACCCAAGAATAGAAGGCAAACAAGCTAGAAATCAAACAACCTCAACATGTCTTCCTCAAAACAGAAAAGCATAAAGAAAACAACCCAAGAATTCTTGGACACCACTTGTCATAAACCCTATTTATAGCTTCTTGATCTTACTCAAACCATAAAAGTTTTAACTCATACTTTACACTCAAAAAGAATAACGAAAAGAAAATTCTTGATTTCAATTTGTTGCAATGGAAATAAACTTTAGCAACTATGATCATGAAGAACAAATAGAATTGCCTCCAGGCTTTCGATTATCATATATCCAACTGATAATGTAACTTATTTCACTTACTTATTTTCCAAAAGCAATGATGGCTTCTTTTGTTAGTTCAAATGCCATGCGAGACAGTGAATTGAACAAATTTGAGCCATGGGATCTTCCATGTAAGTTTTATATTATTACATATTATGTTTAGTGCTCTAAAATTTTTATTGATTGACAGTTTGACATGCTAATTATAAACTTATGATTGGAAATAAAGTGAAGGCGAAGTTTGGGGAGAAAGAATGGTATTTCTTTTGTGTTAGAGATTGGAAATATCCAACAGGTTTGAGGACGAATAGAGCTACAGAAATGGGGTATTGGAAAGCTACGGGTAAAGATAAAGAGATTTATAAAGCGAAAACGCTTGTTGGGATGAAGAAAACTCTTGTGTTTTATAAAGGTAGAGCTCCAAAAGGCGAAAAGACTAACTGGATCATGCATGAATTCAGATTAGAAGGAAAGTTAGCTATCGAAAATATCTCACAATCAACAAAGGTACCATTTTGCTCTGTTTTTACTCTGTTTTTTTCTCTGTTTTTGTTCTGTTTTATTGATCATGTTCTGTTTTTGTAGGGTGAGTGGGTGATTAATAAGGTTTTCGAAAAGAATTGTGGAGGCAAGAAGATTCAAATTCATGGGCTTTCAAGTACAAATTATGATGGTTGTGTAGATGATCTCGATTCTTCAAAATTACCTCAGTTAATGGACATCTCAAGGTCTGAAAGTGAAACAATCCCTAATGTTATCCAAGAACAAATGCCTATAAACGAAGACTTGAATGAAGTTTTCAACAAATCAATTGAGTGCAATCCTATGTGGTTTCCAAACACCCAAATGGTTCAAAACATGGAATACTTGCAATACCAGGACCCTTCAATTCTAAGGTTCTTGACTGATAACGATAATCGTTTAAACATTCTACAAAACCCGAAAACAGAAATGGGTTATGCTCAAGATTATACGGGGCGTTAATAAATGGACCAGTGGAGCTTGATTGTCTTTGGAGTTATTGAGTATATAGATTTGCATGGAGGTGGTGTAATAGAAACATGGGAATCAAGTTCATTAAACTAGTTACAAATCTTAGTTGATGGTTTCTATATAATACCCATTTCTCCATTTTAGTAATTTCTCAGAACTTACGTGGCAAAAACATGTAGATTATTAAGTTAGTGGGCTTTGTTGTTTGGTTTGTGGAAATTATGCTGTATAACTATACTAGTAGAAAATCGATATAAATAAAGTATCACAAATTTATGTAACTTGAGACTCTGAGTCGTAGTTTTTCAGCATGGTGTTTTTCTAATTGCTATAATATTCACCAATACCACAAAATTCTTAGATCAAAAACCTCGCCTAAAAAAATGCCATTCGCGCTACAGGTAATGAGGGTTGAAACAGCTATGAAAACTGGTAACCGCATACATTTCCCATGTTTATTCTTAAGAGATACTATATATAAAGATCTTTTCTTCCCTCAAGCTCATGTTACTATTTCATTCAAAGCACATATGCAGTTAAGAAAGTGTAGAGTCACACTCGTTTAAACTAATATGTTTCCACATGACAAAGACGAAAGGGGTCAAGGAGGTTGTGCCCCCTTGCAGGGTCAAGGGCCAACGCCCCCTTGCTAGGGTCTCACTTTTCCCACCAAAACCCAACAAACACAACTTTTGATGCTCCAAATGAGTTACCCGTTTTTTTTACTAAAACCCAACAGACACTACTTTTGGCCAACAGTCATTGTTAGGATCCCAACTGTTTTTTAGGCCCAACCAAAGAAAAAAAATTTTTCAAAAACTTTTTTTTCTCTCTCCCCTCTAAAATGGCGATTTCCCGCCCAAATCAGTTATCACAATTCCACACTATTTTCATCGAATCTAACTGTTAATTTTCTAATCTCAGTACATCATTGTAATCTACACCTTATTCCGATCACATCGGCATAGGTTTTAGGTTATAATTCTGTTTTGATCAAATAGCTAGGGTTTGAGGTTTTGGCGCCAAAATTTGATTTGAATTTTGTGCCTTAGATCTGATTGTGTGTGGTGTTTTTTCGAGTCTGTATTGGTGTTACTGTTCTATAGTATACATTGTGTTAAAACACAAAATTTTGAAAAGTTTTGTGAAATTTTAATTTATCGCGCCCAATTTGTATAAACCGCTAATTGAAAATGAGATCTAAAGAACTACAAAAACTCCTCTTAAATTTGATGATTCTGTCATATTATAAATAATTCTACAACCAGTAAAAGAACAATGCAACAAAAAATAAAGGTAAGATAACAGGATACAAGTTAGATGGTTTTGTTGTTGATAAGCCGGGGATGTGGGGGTAAGTGATACAAGGGAGAAATTTGTTGAGGAAATGGAAGCTATGTATGAGTAGGGAAGGAAAAACAGTAAATGGTGGTAGTGAGTAGTGAGGAAAGAAGGTGATAAGGTATAAAACATGGAATTTGGGGTAAAAATGATATGGAACACTATTAATAAAACAGAATACCTAGTGAGGGGGGTCACAAAGAGAATGATGATATCACGAAAGACAAATGCTGTTTAGGCTAAGACATTAGCCTAAGGTTATAGAATGAGAACTTGATTGATAAAGAAAGAGAGAAATTGATTGCATAATGATAGAAGACTTGCATGTATCCCTACATTAGAGTTGATAGAATGGTGTTAAGTTGAGGTTTTGATGATGTCATGGTAGCAAGACATGGATTTAAAAGATGGGACTTTAACTTTGTGTGGGATTATTGATAGAGACACAAGATGGCTGTAAATGAATTAAGGTACAATCTTAGGAGAATGTGGAGTAGATTTGGCTTCAAGGACATTGTGGACTATAATAATGGGGTGTATTATATGAAATTTCATCATGAAGAATGATTAAAACAATGTTTGGTTACACAGTTGGCCTTGATGAGTGAAAAGGCAGCCCCTAGTAGTTTATCAGTAAATATGAGTGTTGCGATTTTGAAGTTTTGAAATTAGCAGAGCTTGAAATAATTTCCACTATGGTTTTATGATTGTTCCTATTGAAGCTTGGACTGTAAAAGGGATTAGTGCTCTTGCTAGTATAATTAGGAAGCCATTGATTATGGACTATGTGACTGTTAGTAAGTGTAATCAAGGAGTTGGTTTGGTGAGATTTGCAAGGGTGATGATTAAGGTGAATGCTAAAAAAGAAACGTCTGATAATGTAGAAGTAGTATATAAGAGTTCTAAAGGAGGTTTTCAATGTAGAAAGAATATTAAGGTGATATATGACAGGAAATCTCCTGTTTGTACTGATATATAGGTGTGTTTTATTCATTGATGATAGAAAATGTCCCAAAAAGGTGCCAATCAACCTTATTAAAGATAGAAGTGAAAAAAGTGAAACGGTGATGCAGAATCAGAGTAATGAAAATGGAAGGAAAGACCAGGAAGGATTTGTTGAAGTTAGAAGCAAGAAGAATGTTGGAATTAATAAAAAAGTGAAAAGACCTCATTTTAGAGCAAATCCTCAGAATAACAGACATGGTAACAATTCGAGAAAAATGTTATCAAACACAAAGAATAAATCTCAAGTGGACAAAGATTAAAAGCTCTTTAAGGACTGTTCAGATAAGTGATTTCAAAGGAAAGCCCAGACATGAAGAATGATAAAGCTAGTGGCAGTGACAAGAAGGTTCATGAGGAATCTATAAAAAAATGGTATGTTCAATAAAGGATATCTTAGATGCTTAGAATAGGTACAAGCAAAATAAACTAGCTCTTTGTTGAGTTATATGATGTTGACGAGCATAATGAGTTAAGTGATTTAAAGAAAATGGAAGTATGGAGCGGAATTTCCCCGAATAAGAATTGCAAATGTCCAACATAGAATGAATATGATGAAATGGGATATAGGATATGGTTGCATACAAGTGAAGCAAAAAAGGAGATTGTTATTGATAAAGGAGAGTTTGGTTGAAGATGGAAAAAGATGTATTAGAAGAAGAGCATGGTAATGCAAGAGTATTGCAAGGGAATTGTTGTCAAAGGAATAGAATATGAGGCATTGGGAGAGTGCTGATGTCTTTAAGAATATGTTTTTATAGATTTCAAAATTGGTACTTGGAATATTAGAGGATTGAGTTCCTCTGATAAGCAAAAAGAAGTTATGAAGTTTATTAAAGAAGAGAATTTACAGGTGTGTGTGCTATTTAGAGACACATTTAAAGAATAAAAAGAAATTGTTAGTGTATTTGATATAGAATAATGGTAGATGGAATTGGATAACCAATATGAGGTACTGCAATAAGGGTTGTAGGATCATGATTGGTTGGAATGAAGATGTTGTTAGTATCTTTGTGATTCATATGGCAAGGCAATCTGCTTTTGAGAAATTAGAGACCATAAGTAATGTTAAGTTTTATGGAGCTTTCATATATGCAGCTAATGGTGGTATTGAAATGAGGGAGCTATGGAAGGACTTAGAGATTTATAGAAGAATTGTTGGAACAAGATCCATGGTTATCTGAAGTTGGAAGACATGAATGTAACTCTAGCACCCCAAATAAACACTCAGTGGGTGGGACTACTAATTTTTAGCAGTGATATGAAGGAGTTCCAATGTTGTGTGAATAATATAGAAGTGAGGATATCAATAGTTCTGGCCTATTCTACACATGGACAAAGAATTTACATAAGGTGAAATAAGGTGGTCAAACAGGTATTCTAAAAAAACTTGATAGAATTATGGGTAGTGAAGATTTTATGAGCAGGTTTAGCCAAGCTTATGCATTATTCTTACCCATAATAATTTCTTATCACTGTCCTAGAGCTGTTCTAATCCTTTGCTAAATGTGTATCAAGCAAAAAAGAAGCCATTTAAGTTTGGTGCTAATTTCACTACTGAAAAGGAGGAATCTATTCCTTTAGTTAATCAGTTATGGGAAGAAAGGGAATAGGGATGTAAAATGTTCTTAACTATTAAAAAAATAAAGAAATTGAAAAAGCATTTGAAGAATCTGGCTTGGAAGAATGGGGATGTATTTGAAAATGTCAAGAATTTAAGGGAGGTAGGAGAAAGAATTCCACATTAAAATTGATAAGACCCCTCATAAATCATGATTACTTAGAAGAGAAGAAGCTGGACTTTTAAGGCTTATACAGAGCTATGAAGGAGGAGGTTTTAATTTTTGTATCAAAAACGCAAAGTCCAGTGCGTTAAGTGTTGGGAAAGAAATAATGCATACTTTCATAAGGCCATTAGAAGTAGGCAGCAAAGGAATAGAATTGATGCTATTTGTGATGAGAATGGTTCTAGAGTTGAAGGTGGTGAAGTTGCTGAACAATTTGTAAACCACTTTCAAATTTTTTATGTAGGGAAATCGTAACAACGTAAGGGTAAAAATTGTAATATGGAAAGCCTATTTTCAAATAATGCTTAGTGAGGAAGATGATATGAGCTAGCTTAGATGAAGTTACTACTGATGAATAGAATAAAAGGCAAGCCTATTGTTTCAAGATTGATAGATAATAATATATAAAACCCCCATTTTTGGACATATAGGCAGCGGAAGATAATCCCGGGTAATTATTTCATTAGTAAACAGACATAATCATAAGAAATGACTCACAAGAGACGTTTTTAAAAGAAAAGTTAACATTCCTTATTTCCTCAGAGTCTTTACAAACAGAGGTCCCAAAATCTACAGTAAACATAAAATTAGAATGATAATCAGTTATAGTTCATCTTCAGATCCTGTAGCCGTGGAAGTGGGAAAGAATAACAATGAATTTCATCACAAAACTACCCAAAACATTAAACGGACATGACACAATCTGGGTAATTGTCGATCGCCTTACCAAATCCGCACATTTCATCCCTACCCAAGAGACAGATAGTATGGAAACCCTTACAAGGTTATACATAAAGGAAATAGTCTCCCGGCATGGAGTGCCAATATCTATCATCTCGGATCGTGACAGTCATTTCACGTCCAGATTCTGGCAATCATTACAAAGTACTTTAGGTACTCAACTAGACATGAGTACAACATATCATCCCGAAACTGATGGGCAAAGTGAAAGGACCATCCAAACACTTGAAGACATGCTTCGAGCCTGTGTTATAGATTTTGGAAAAGGATGGGAAAAACACTTACCATTAGTAGAATTTTCCTACAATAATAGTTACCATGCCAGTATTAAGGCAGCACCATTTAAGGCACTTTATGGTCGAAAGTGCAGATCACCTGTTTGTTGGGCCAAAGTTGGAGATGTTCAACTTACGTGACCAGAAATAATCCATGAAACCACTAAAAAGATAATGCAAATTCAACAACGCTTGCAAGCTGTAAGAGACCGGCAGAGAAGTTATGCCAATATAAGATGAAAGCCTTCAGAATTTCAAGTTGGAGATCGTGTTATGTTAAAAGTGTCACCTCGTAAAGGTGTCATCCGATTCGAAAAATGAGGAAAGCTTAATCCCCGGTACATTGGACCTTTCAAAATCCTTGAACGGATTGGCCCAGTGGGATATAAAATTGAGCTTCCTGAAGAGCTCAGTAATGTCCACAATACTTTCCATGTTTCTAATCTAAATAAATGCTTATCTGACGTATCCCTTGTCATTCCAATGAAAGAGCTTCGACTCGATGACAAACTCAACTTTGTAGAAGAACCGGTGGAGATCATGGATCGAGAAGTCAAGCAACTGAAGCAAAGTCGTATTCCTATAGTCAAAGTAAGATGGAACTCTAAAAGAGGACCAGAAGTTACGTGGGAACGCGAAGATCAAATTCATGCCAAGTATCCACATCTGTTTTCTAACATTACTCCGACATCCAACTAATTCTCGGGACGAGATTTCTTTTAAGGGAGGGAGACTATAACAACCCGTAATTTTCATCAATGTAATTATCCATCTATTAAATTAGATGCACTGTAATATCCATCTATTATATATATACCACCTTTTTACGGGGAAATTTTTGCTTTATTTAATTATGCAACGTAACTTGCATCTCTAAAGTAAACGAGCTCGTAACCTCCACCAATGCCATCTATATCTATGTTTATATCATGTAAACATCCTAATATGTCAATCTAACATACTATTTCTATCGTTATTTCAAAACAAGCTTTAAACGTTAAACGTTTATATCAAAACCCTAATTATATGTAATGTATACATATAAAATAAATGTGCAAGCCTTCAAGCATGTGTACAAGTATACAATGCACAACATTTGAATATCTTTTCCCTCCTAAATCAAGTTACAACTTTCTAAAGCCCAATGTACAAGTCAATAATGCAAGAAAACCAAACTAGGTCATTTTACCTCCTAAATCACTTTAGTTTCTTACTACCACTTTAGCACAAGGTACAAACACTTAATGCATGACTCCTAAACCCTAAACCTAAACCCTAAGTCATCCTAAAACCCTAATCTAAAACCCTAAACCTTAATCCTAAACCTTAAACCTTAATCCTAAACTCTAATCTTAATCCTAAACCCTAATTACCCTAATCCTAAAACCCTAATACACGTTTTAAAGACCAAAAACCCTAACCCGAAACCCTAAACCACCCGTCACCCTTTTTCTTTCATTTTTTGACCCATTTACACCTAAGCTAGCAACCTAGCACCTCAAGCACCTCTATGACCTCACCACCATGTCACCAAGCAAGCAACCAAGCACCTCCATCACCACCCTTGGCCACCAAGATTGTCTTGTCACCTCCTTATCACCCCTTTGTAACCGAACCCCCTCAACATCCTTCCACCTTGCATTACTACCTCCATAGCCTCCCATACTCATCACTAGGCTTCCTTAGTCACCTCTCTACAGCCCTTGACCCTTAGCCACCAAGAAAACTTGGGCACCAAGGGTTTATGAGCCCTATATAAGCCGAAACACACACACCACTTCAAACACACCTCAAAAACTCATCACCACTCAAATGGAGTTCTAAATCAGGCCAAGGAAGAAGTAAAAGGTCCCTAAGATCAGAATACATGCCAAGAATCATAAGAAGGAATGTCTTGAATCCATATCTAGGCGTACGAACACGAAAAACCCATTTCGACCCATTTGTAGCTTAAGTAAGCTTAAATCTTGTT
The DNA here is from genome assembly GCA_026074375.1 of Tanacetum coccineum. NCBI lineage: Eukaryota > Viridiplantae > Streptophyta > Magnoliopsida > Asterales > Asteraceae > Tanacetum > Tanacetum coccineum. The sequence goes on along the minus strand of BQNB010015772.1, from coordinate 47,556 downwards.
CAATAAGCTCATAATCTAATTTATAATGTTTCATAAGACTCTTAAGATCATATATAATCTGTTGTTTGAAGCCTTGAATCTTCAAACCCATGTGTTTTTGGTTAAAACCTTAAAAACAACCCGTTTTAATTTTCCAGCTAACGAATCCTTTTTCTAAACTTTTGTTACGTTAGAACATCTTATTTTAGCTTATTCTAATAAGCTATAACCTATAAATATCATTTGAAACCCTAAAATAAGCTTGCATGACTTTTTAGACTTGATTTGCAAATGTTTTCATGCATAGGGGTATATATCGTAACTTTCTAAAATTTATAACTAGAGGGGCTGAAAATGTCATTATTCCAAAGTTATAACTATAAGGACCTATCTTGCCAAGTTTTAATGTTAAAGGTTTAAATTATATATACTTTATATATAAAGGACTAAACTTGTAAAAGTTTATAAATCGAGGGTATATATTGCCATTTTTGCAAACTTAAAAATATAAAATATAATATTTTTATATAAATTATAAAAATATATATTAATATTATAAAACTCGATTTTATTAAAACCCGACACATTAATCGTTATTAATCATCGATCGACGCATTATAAAACAATTACGTTATATATTTAACGTAATTTATCATCGACTAACTTTTGAAGAAACTTAAAATTTTATCGTATCACGTTACTAGGGAGCTTCATGTGAGGAGTTTCATTTGGGTATACGTTTTGACGAGTTTGCTGGATTTACGATTTAAAGTGTCCTGGCTCCTCAAACGTTTACTACATGACCTCTGAATTATGATGGCCCGAACAGTGATACAATATTTCCATAAATTAATAAATCAAAGTAATACGTTAAACTTTATAAAGTTTTGAAACATAAACCATCACACTAAGACTTGACATATTACCCCAGGTTGCGTGACGAGGCCGTTACTTTCACTTGATATACTTTTGCCATCAATCAGATTTCCCCTGTTAAGGTGAGTTCATAGCCTCGCATTTTAAATCTTCTAATGTTTTCATAAACCCGCGAGGGGGATACATGCTATAAACCATGAATACGAGTATTTTTCCAACTGTATGCTATCCTGATATATTATTGCCTAAGTCCTTACTTTTGCCATTAAGACCCCACTATCATGAACCGTTAATTACTTTTCGGAGTAAGCGCGAATGCTGTGAATAGATCTATTTGGGACTGAACTCCCCCGTTGGTGTACCTATACTTTCTGGTAACCAAACGCACTTCATTTGAATCACTATGCGGGTGTTTGGCAAAGGCACCCGTTGGGGCAATTTCTTGTGATTATTGATTATTTCAAGGTCTCGGTGTCATGAGCTTAGGGCAATAATACTGTTTTCTATAATAATTGTACTCATTGCAATTATTACACTTATGGGTGTATAACAACGTAACCCACTATTGAACTTGTATTCAAACTTTTTACCATAAACCTATGAATTTCACTCAACCATTGTGTTGACCTTTTTAGCATGTTTATCTCAGGTATTTGAGCAACTTATGGCACGAAGTGGCACGGACTTGAAGATGGCTAAACTGTTATCATTGAAACATTATGTTTTCATGTAGATTTTGGGACCTCTGTTTGTAAAAACTCTGATGAAATAATGAATGATAACTTATCTTTTAAAAACGTCTCTTTTGAGTCATTTTTCTATGATTATGACTGTTGTACTATGAAATAATACCCCAGATTAGCTTCCGCTGCTATATGTCAAAAATAGGGGTGTTATACAACCCCTATTTCCTCAATTACTTATAAATCCACATGTTGCTAGTGTGCTTCATGCTCAAACTCCACCCTCACCTCAAGGTGACAACCACACTCAACCTCTACTTCCTCCATCTCCAAGTAAAGAAATGCTTATGAATGACATTAATCAACTTCAAGACCTATCAAACCTCCTTGCCATGCATCTCTCACAATGTAGCACTTCCTCATCACCTCACTCTCCAAATTTACCTCAAACCCTCAACTTGGATCAAGTTAAACAACCTGTTGGTTATTGTCCTTGTTGCATATACACCCAAAAACAATTCCTAACCTTGAGTGAAGATATCAATTGGATTGAATTTTTTCTTACTCGACCACAACCACCACCTCAAATCCAACGTGACTATCCTCCAACAACTACCTCCGCTCCAAACTCTTCACCAACAACTAACTAAGCATGATACATGCTGACTTTTTCTCGCTTTCAAATAAATGACCAACCCTCTCCTTTTGCGAGCAAGTCCTATGGAATTCTAGGAATATTAGAACCTTTGTAGTTTACTTCTATGTATGTTGTATTAATATGCTTCAAGCATATTATCTCTATTTGATGTATGCATGATTTTGTTTTATGCACAATTTTCATGTTTAAATGAATGTTCTTTAGTATTATGCTTTTAAATATATACGGGCTTGTCTTTATATTTTTTAATGATTCTTAACTTCATAAGTTGTGGTTGTTAGCTTCACAAATAACATGGCACTTGTTAAGCATTATCAACATATTTTTATATTTTTCCTCTCTTTGCTCTATATGTTAGAAAGATTGGTGTGGTTCTTCTAACTTGTTTTTGTAGCAAAGTTATCATAGCTCGATTCCTTGGTGCCCTCGAACGAGGGGGAGTATACATCAAGGGGGAGCACTTATTCTGTTGTTTTTACTAACATTCATCTACGAGGCCTTTTTGATTCTACAAAAAGGGAAGAAATGGAAATAAAACTCACTAAATACTTGTTTAAAAATAATTTTACATTAAATGAGTTTAGATTTTATAATCATAAAAAAGGAGGATATTGTTGATTGAAATAATGCCTAAAAACGTTATTAATATTTTTCGACCTCTCTACGTGTTGATAATCACAAAATGTAAAAACTATCAATGAAAAATTATTCGTAAACAAGTAATTAGTAGTAAATATTCATTTCGATAATTTAATCACTTAAAGGTATTAATAAACATATGCTTAATGCATTTCATGATCAAAGGAATTTTTATTCAACCTCACATTTTTTATAAAAATGTCACAAACATTTTTATATCTTTTACAAAACATTTTTAGATTTAAAAGAAATGTTTTATTCAAATAAATATTTTGAATTCTAATTTTCTACCTAAAAACGGCTAGAAATGTTCTAGAAAACACCTCCCCCAGAAAAGACAAAAAAAGGGAGCATCTGAAGCTAGGCGGCCCCCTTAATTATAAGGGCGGTCCCCTTAATTATTAAGGGGACCAGCACCCTATTTAAGGGGACCGCCCAGATAAATTGTCAGACCAGTTTGCCTATAAATACTAGACTATTCCCCACTGATTTTCTTACCTTTTGCACATACTTTCTTTCTGTTCTAAATCAGTTTATGCTCTCCTTTCTTTCCTTTGATCATTTAATCATAAAGCTTTGTTTCCAAGTGATCCAAGCTTTGTTCCTCAAGTGCAAGAGAAGAATACTTCCTACCATCAAGTGAAGAAGTATTATAGCTTAGAGTGTGTCCTTGCAACCTTGTTGCAATTGTATCATATCTTGTAAATCTCTTGTGTATATTGTGAAGGTGTGTATTGTAGTTGTGTATATTAAGTAGATTGTGGTGATCATTGTAAGTATAGTTAGATCGAGGTGATCTTAGTAAGTAGTGTTAGATTGGTGTGTTCAAGATAGTGTTTAGTTAAAGTGAGGTTGTGAAGAGAAGTGTAGAAAGGTTGTAAAGGAGTTGTGAAGTAAAGTGAAGTTGTGGAGTAAAGTGAAGTTGTAAAGTTGTGTGGTGAAGCTAAGTAGTGAATTGTCGTGAAGTAGTATGGTTTGTTGTGATAGATTGGTTCTACCTAGGATTAGAACTCGACATTACACTTAGTGTCGGAAATTGGTGTAAGCTAAGTTGTGTATGATTTTCTCCGCCTAAAGGGAGCTTGTTGACATTGTGAAGAAAGCTCTCGAGTTTGGTGCTCGGGGAGTGGAGTAGGGCGAAGAGGTGCTTCATTACCGAACCACTATAAATCCTCGTGTTGTGGTTTGATCTTTCCATCTCTTATCTATAATCTTGTATAATTATTTCATATCTTATCATTACTTATTTGATTAGTTAAATTGTTCACATTGTGCACATTGTGAATTCACATAAAGTTGAATCTAAGTTTTTATAAACAAACAACACTTTAAATTAAAAATCGATAAACTATTCAACCCCCTTCTAGTTTTCCACACAACACACAACAAATAAGCATACAATCAAAATAAATATAAACTAAACATTGAATTATCATAAACATGGCTAATACTAGCCAATAGCCATTGTAACTATACAAATGTCATAAATGAACGATTAAGGTAAGCTAAACAATAATGAACGATAACCAAACGTGTATTTAGAGTATAGAAATTACAAGGGTTCCTATGAATTGAAGGGCGTTGCAAGACCTTCTTGGATTCTCTTCTCTTCTAAAAATCAAACCTGGTGGTTAATGCCATTATCTCAGTCTTTGGTATATTTTTGCATATTAAAATTCGTATTTAGGGTTCGGTATTTATAGACTCTAGAATTTGATCAATATGTCATATTAAAAGAGTTCAATATGGAATATTAGCGTTTCTTGGCGTGGGCTCCACGATTATTATATTCTAGAATATTCCATGACTTGTAATCCAATACGGCGTATGGATTTCTTCTGGATACGGCATATTAATCTTCTATTTGTGGATGCTGAGTGAAATTTAAGGCACGAATATACTGTATCTTCCTTGATGAATACGGTGTATTAGTTATCATAACGGTGCCTTTTGATTAACTTTCACTCTTTGCTCGATACTTACTGCAAATAAAAGATATAAGGAATCAAGTACCAATTCATGCATAAATAATATAAAACGAGCAATATAGCTGGGATAAATGATGATATAAAATAGACGTTATTTGATGTCATCAAATATCCCTCCACTTGAATCCTACTTGTCTTCAAGTAGACTTTAGAAAACTTATGAAAATGTATCCCAAATCAAGATTTAAGATTTTTCCTTTAAGCAATTTTTCGTTTAATTACTAGCACACAACCAAGCACCTCACGAAAAGGGAAAATGAAAACACTCAAATCACTCAACTAATCTATGTAGGAACATTTTGGTAATTAGCTCAGTCGTGACGAGTATTCTATCATAAGCTTGGCAAGGATACACATCTCCACCACTAAAGCTAAGGAGTAACAAGTCTAAAAAGGTAAATTGGGTTAAGGTTTAAGGGTTGATCATTCTTTCTAATCTCTATCGATACCAATATTCCAAAAAAGGCGACAAAACCACAAATGCACACCCAAATCCATGACCACGACACTTGTGATTGCTCACTCCTTAACTCGAATAAGCTAAAGAATAGGACTAGTAATCTTTACCAATAGTAGTAAAGCAACAAGGGTGACAAAACAATATATACACATCCAAATCCATAGAATAGACATACGTGATTGCTCACAACCCTATTCGAGTAAAACTAAATGTTAGGATGAAGAACAATATAGGGTATGGAATTATTAATCCTTTACCAACAGTAATACACCAACAAGGGCGACAAAACATTATATACACAGACAAATCCATGAATGAAACACATGAGATTGCTCAGTCCCTCATTCGAGCAAACCAAAGGTTAGGGATTAGGTACGAGATATGTGTTAAATAAAAAGAACAAAACAAATAGATTAAGTCCGAACAACTAGGAACAATGTTGCTAGTTATTTTCCCGACCATGCCTATGAGAAAGACACAAATCATAGACTAACTCACGCTTTAACACGGAAACTCACACTTTGGGTAGACACGAATTAGACTCATAGATTTCTTGATCATTCATACACGATCTTTCACAAAAACAACCTTAGTTGGCATTCCCATAACGGCCAACTCCCAATCATCCATAATATACATACTATACAACAATAGTGGCAATATCTACAACTTGCTACATGAAAATACATTAGTTGGTTTATATTGCGACCAACTAAAAATAATATACAACAAAACTTTACATCGTTGGTTTATAACACGTACCACAGAATAATCGATTATCATAAATAATAGAATCGCTTAAGCTTAGATGAACCGATTATCTCACAAACCTCACCTTTTGTCCTCTCTTTTTGTATTTTTGTATAACTACTACTGAAAAACGAAATTGGGTGTATAATTTCACCACTTCACGAACATGATAAATCTGGATTCTATTTTCGATCATACTAGTGAAAGTATTAAACACATGAAAAATAAAAAACTACTACTTTCACATTCCCATTGCACTGTATAATTTCTCGACCTAACCATAGATAGAAAATACACACACGAACACAGGAAATAAAATACTTTACACAAAAGCAACTAGCAACCGAAATAGGACTTAATCTAATAGGGTAGGCTAAGGTGTAAGAGTGTAACAAAACAAATATTTGGTGGTGTAATAAAAGAAAGGAATGGCTCAGTAGGTTTTTCTAGGGGTATCTTACTCTTAAGATAAGAGTAAACAAAAGGGTTTATACAGGGGTTAACTAACGATGTGGTTAGTTAATATCATAATACGTATAGGCTTTTTGGTGTAATCCTAGAAATTTACCAGTTTAGAAAGGTCACTCCATCTATTTAGAATATTGCTTATTATTGTGGTCTCGAGTAGTGTATACCAAGCCAAGTTCTAAAGTTTACTACAATCACCGACACACTCATATTTTTGTGGAATTCATGGTAAAAATTAGGAAACGGATAAGGCTAAATCCTCATAATTGGAAATTAGAATTATGTGTGCGAGTCATGTAACTAATAATTTCACAAAAATATGCTAAAAAATTTCAAATTTTAGTATAAATTAGGCATATTATTTGTAATAAGGACAAGTATGTGTACTAATTCTCCTCCCCCCACTTGAGATATACAATGAACTCGTTGTATAAATATAACATGAAAAACAGGAAATTAAAGAGTTAGAACAGAAAAACTCCCCTGAGATTTGCTCAGTATGATCCTCCATATTACGTATATGAGCAAAGATGTGTGTGCGAAAGTGGGTCTGAATCCAAGCACGGACAGCACACACATATAATTCTAGAAATAAGCATCACCAAATTCATTTAATCTTCCAGTAAGGCTCCTGTTTTAATTAGAAGAAAACAAGCACAATTCTATCTCCAAATAATCGTCGGTTAGAAAACAAAATAAAAACTAAAACTGTACAGGAAGTTGATATGCCGTATCCATGTTTCAGGATACGTCGTATTGAGACCTGTAAGAAAAATCCTAAGTACGAGTCAGAGGTCGAATACGCTGTATTTGTTTAACGAATACACCGTATCGACAAGTTTGACAATAAAGTTTTAAAAGTGTAGGAAAATAAAATGGATAACGTCCAGGTCGGGGTTAATACGTTGTATCTATTGAGTTTAGATACGCCGTACCGACTACCTAGGAAGACATACTCGATAACAAAATTGAAATATATATATGGGGTTTTCTCATAGCAAGCACTTTTGTTTACATAAAAGTCTTTAAGTGAACGGGATGCCAAATGGCACATACAAATTTTTAATAAGGTTTATTAGCATCCTTTCGTTAAAATAATTCTAAGTCACGATATTAATACATAATTCCTTGATAAAAGTTTCAGCAGTGAAAAATTTACTAATTGTATCATGACTTGTTTCTAAAAGTTTATTTGACCCATATGCATACGCACCAACATTGATACTTATTACATTATGTGATAGTTTGATAGATATATCCCCCGAAGACTGCTTGATAAAGATTTTATCATCATCGTTATCCGTATCTAATTTTGAATCATTGATAGAAAATACGTTAAAAGGAAATATATCATTAAAGGATATAACGTTGTATTCCTCACCATCATATTCGAACAATGATGTTTCATTTTTTAAATTAACTTCATCGACATGTTGAGGACCTACCGTAGGTTCAGATGAGAAATCTGATTTAGATGCTAATGCATCATTGTAGACTATAGCTAGGAATTCTGTTTCAAAAAATCTGATGTAGTGAACGTCTTCATTATACCAGATCTTACCATATGTAGCAGTTTCCCAATTATACACCTAACCGTTTCTAAGAGCTCTTTTATTTTCAAGATGAACATATTCCTCCATATTGTAACACCCCCACAATGGGTCGCAGCGGAAATATGTCCGGGAGCGTTACTTCTTAATATAATAGCACAAGATAAAAGAGAACGACCTCTAAATGAGTCGTTTGTAAAGTAATCTCGTTGATTTGATTAAAATTGAAATTTATGAATGCAATCTTCTAATGTTTGGACTCCAATGCACATTAGATAAGCCAAGCATCTAATTCACCTAAGAAATACATACTTAAAAGTGTCAACATAAATTTGGTGAGTTCATAGATTTATGTAAATGTAAATGTAGGACCAAAAGAGTATATTGTTTACTGCTTTAACCACAGTATCATAAAAGAGTGTTTAACAACTAGTGACCATCTGTAAAAGTAGTGTGGATCACAAAATTTCAAAGTGTATGACATTGTAACACATACAATATCACAAAATATAATTACGATTCCCTAAGCTCATGACAATGATGCTCGACATGAATGGATGCAAATTAATGCCAATGTATGCCCAGTGTAGATGTCAACCAGTAACATCCCAAATCCGATATGGTATATGATAACGCTCAAATCAAGTATGTTTTAGGGAGCGTTATTTGTGCTTTAATATAAAATATTTGGTTAAATAAAGAACTTTTGTTGCTAATATTGTGCAAAGTGAAGTTTACATGTTTATAGTTAGCTACGATGGAAGAAGACAAGAAAATCAGAAGAAAACGTAAAGAAAATAACTTTCAGAGATTTCCCGACAAGTGAAGCGTGGATAAGAGGTTTGAGGCCCATTATAGCCTAAATACAAGTATTTAATCCATTTATAAGTTGTATGGGCCAACCCAAACCAAAAGGAAGCAAAAAGGAAGAAAATTGGCCAAGAAAACAACACTTTGCGTTTTGGAGCGAAGCCCTAGCCGCCCAGGCTAGAAACGAGCCTCTGTTAGGAACACAAAAGTGTTGGTCACTTCCATAGATATCATTAGATAGCCCGTTTAGTTATTTTTAGAAACTTACTAGGCTATTTAGTCTAAGGCCCATGGAAAGCCTATGTAATCCATGTCCATAGCCGTCCATATGAAGTATAAATACCCTTTCCATGCTATGGAAAGGGTGTTGGTTGTTCATTATTTCACACACTTAATGCATTTTTCTTTTATGTTTACTTTCTCTCTCTAAAGTGTTCATCTAACTACTCTCTCTCTAGAAACACATCTCTTTCTCTCATCAAGTATGTTATTAGATAGTCTTCAATTAGTATCAAGAGCCATGGAGTGGTGTGTTTAGTTTTGGTGTTTCACATTTGATTCGTGTTGTTTTTCTTGCAAAAAACATACGTCCTTTTCTTATTTTTCTTTGTTTTCGAAGCTCCTCTATACACTAAAAGATCATTTACATAGGTAAAGTTGATCTAATATCCTTGGATATAGGTGTTTGTGCTTAGAATCATTAAAAAATATCACATTTGTTCATCATATTATGTTCGAAAACCTTATAAAGAACAAAATCTTGATTTAAAATTTTTCGGCTTAAAAACCTTAAAGTTTCCATTTTTATTATTCCTATAGGATAGTAACACTAGTTGTATAAGAATTTTTGCAAAACAACCATCAAAAGGTTTCTTTTTGTGTTTTTAAATTTTGGGTTTCAAATTAGTTTTAACCGATCTAATAAGGATTATTGGTAACCGGTCTACTCAAGAGTCAGAATCAACCGATCTACTGAAGTTAGTTTCAACCGATCTACTCAAGTGTTAGTGGAAACTGATCTACTTGAAATTTAGTGGAAACCGATCTAATTGAACTTTAGTGGAAATCGATCTACTTGAACTTTAATGGAAACCGATCTACGTAAATTTTAGTGGAAGCCGATCTACTATTTTTTTGTTGAAACCGATCTACTAAATTTTTAAAATTATACAGTTTATTTCTTTGACTTGTAAAATCCCGTGAAACATTAACTTGTTTTCCTGGTTTTGTCAAGAATTGTAAATTCCCATATAAGTTTCAAGACATAAAACACTTAAAAAAACTTAATTAAACACAATTTCTTTCTACCACCGTTAGATCAAACAGTAATCTTTTAACATACAAATTTCTCAATGACGACTCTTGCTAACAAAGCGATTCTTTCGGGTGCTGAAAATCGTCCACCTATGTTGGGAAAAGATATGTACGATTCTTGGAAAAGCATAATGGAGCTATACACGATGAATATACAACATGGACGAATGATCCTTGAATCCGTTGAGCATGGTCCACTCATCTGGCCTACGATTGAGGAGAATGGAGTGACTAGACCAAGAAAATACTTTGAATTGACTCTAACAGATGCAATTCAAGCTGATTGTGATGTCAAGGCTACAAATATCATTCTTCAAGGCTTACCGCCAGAGGTCTATGCATTAGTTAGCAATCATAAAGTTGCCAAGTAACTTTGGGAAAGAATTCAACTTCTCATGCAAGGAACTTCACTGAAAAGACAGGAAAGAGAGTGTAAACTATATGATGAATTCAATAAGTTTGCTTATAAGAAGGGGGAAACACTACGTGATTTTTACTTGAGATTTTTACTGCTACTCAATGACATGAACATCTACAATATGAAACTGGAACAATTTCAAGTGAACACCAAGTTTTTGAATACCCTTCCTCCTGAGTGGAGCAAATTTGTGACAGATGTCAAACTGGTTCAGGACTTGCACACAACTAATATTGATCAGCTTCATGCTTACTTGGGACTAGGGGTGGCAATTTTTGACCCGACACGAAACCCGACCTAAAACTGACACGAAAATTAACAGGCTCGGGTTGAGTATAATAGATTTCGGGTCGGGTTTGGGTCGACCCATCTGACCTATTTATTAAACAGGTTAGGTTCGGGTTGAGAATAATTTAATCGGGTCAACCCGTCAACCCGTTTAAGATTTTTTTCTAAAATTAATTTTTTTATATATTTTTTTTTGTGTTAAATGGGTTAAACGGGTCGACCTGCAAACCCATTTAACCTGTTTAACCCATGTAATGTGCCAACTTTTCTATATAAAATAGGTTAAATGGGTCAACCCAAAACACGTTTAACCTATTCAACCCATGTAACCTATTTAACCCGCCAACTCAAGTATATATACATGTTAAATGGGTCAGGTTCAGGTTGTGTGTAAACAGGTTAGGGTTGACATAGCTGACCTGATTATTTAAATAGGTTAGGTTCGGGTTGGGGTTTTCTGACCAACCAACCTGTCAACCCAAACCCGAACCCGAATTGCCACCCCTACTTGGGACAACATGAATTTCATGCAAATAAAGTTTGTTTAATGCATGAACGCAACTCAGATCTGCTTGCTTTGGTTGTAACCCATCAGATGACCTAGTCTCCTTATCAAACTCATCATAACTCATACCAAAACTCTCAATTTCAACTACAAGTTTCACTATATCAATCTCCACAATATGGATCACCTTATCAGTCTCAACAATACTCAACCAATCAACCATCAACACCTCTTTCAATCACTTATCCATCTAATGATTATAAATCATCAGTTCACCACAATGTTTATTCTCCACAACCATCCATCCCTCAATTGGAATATGCTCCCACAATCAACCAACAACCATAACAACCTGAATTTCCCCAACTAGACTCAGGTCTGACTATTCTAGTGTTCAAACAAGGTGACGATCCCATTGATGCCATCAACCATATGATGTCATTCTTATCAGCCATTTTCACATCTCGATATCCTACTACTAACAATCAGCTGAGGAATTTGTCAAACCCTAGGCAACAAGCTACCATTAGTGATGGAAGAGTGACTTTACAACCAGTTTAGGGGAGGTAAATTTCTTTTGCTACAGGTACCACTAGGATGTACACTTCTAGAGCAAGTGGAAGCAATTTTAGGAAACAAAGGACTGTTATTTATTACAACTGCAAAGGGGAGGGACACATGTCCAAACAATGCAATAAACCTAAAAGGAAACAGGATGATACGTGGTTTAAGGATAAAGTGTTGCTGGTACAAGCTCAAGAAAATGGTCAAATTCTACATGAAGAAGAGCTAACATTTTTGGCAGATCCATGAATTACAGAAGGTCAAGCCACACAGACAGTCATTACCCATAATGCCGCTTATCAAGCCGATGATTTGGTTGCATATGACTCTGATTGTGATGAACTCAATACTGCCAAAGTTGCTCTCATGGTAAATTTGTCTTAATATGATTCAGATGTTCTCGCTGAGGTACACAATCCTGATAATATGGATAACAACATGATAAATCATGATGTGCAGGCGAGGTTGTCTTCTGAATAGTTGAGTGTTGTGAATCATTCAGAGATTGAAATAACTAGTGATAGCAATATCATTCCTTATTCTCAGTATGTGAAAAAAACACAACAGGAAGCTGTTCAGAATTCTAACTCCTTTGCACAACAAGATGCACTGATATTATATGTGATAGAACAACTAAAAAGCTAAGTAATTAATTGCACCAAGATTAATCTGAAAAATAAAAGTGTCAATGATACTTTAATTGCTGAGGTTGAAAGATATAAAGAACAAGTTAAAGTTTTGAAAGAAGAACAAAATGTTGATTTAAAATGTCGAGATAAATTTTTAGATTCATGTGAACAGTTTGTTGAGATTGATCGTCTTAAACAAACTCTTTCTGAACAGTTAAAAGAAAAAGAATCTTTAATGCAAACAGTTACTCTTCTTAAAAATGATTTCAAGAAAGAATAATCTAGAAACATTGATAGAGAAATTGCTTTAGAAAAGAAGATCAAATAGCTAGATAATATTGTTTATAAAAGAGATCAATCAACACAAACTGTTCATATGTTGACAAAATCATTGTTTTTCTATTATCATACCACTAAACAAGCTCTAGGTTTTCAAAATCCTTTCGATCTGAAGAAAGCTCAGCAGTTGGAACCAAAGCTTTATGATGGTAATGTCATTAAGAGCACTAGTTCTATTGTGATTCTTGACTTCGAAGAAACCCTAACGCTTGCTGAAGAGAGTCGTTCAAAAATGCTTTTAAAACAACAGGATCCAATGGTTTTAGAAAAGAAAGTTAATACCACACCAGTTGATTATGTTGTTCTCAACCAACTTTCTCAAGATTTTGAAAAACGATTTGTTCCACAAACTAAATTATCTGCTAAACAAGCCTTTTGGTATAAGAATTCTATAAATTCTTCAGATCCTAGTTCTTCTTGTAGACCCACCAAAGTCAAGGTTCTAAAAGAACTTCCTAAAGTTAGCATGGTAGGCGTGTCTCAAATGTTAGTTTGGTAATTCAAGCTTAGCTTGAGGTTAATGTGGTATTTCAACCACATTCCATTGTACTTCAACGTTTTCTTGTGATTAATACATTTACCAGGGTAACCCTTTACCCAAAAAAAAATACGAGTTTGAAGAAACTTAAACACCATCTTGCTGGTTTTGAAGTGGTTGTCAAAGAAAGAACCACGGCCACAACCATTACTGGGGGCTCGTGGGGGTTTAAACATACAAAAGCTTGTTTTAGGGATGAAATTATTCCATTTGTAAAAGCTCTGAAGGACATATTCAATACATTCGATCAATATTTAATTGATGAACTTACTGAAATCCAAAATGTCTTTCATGAAATGGAACAGGCTGTGAAACAACATCGTTTAGAGTCAAAAATGTTTGAAGTTAAAATGAATCAAGTTTTAAATGCAAACAAACGACTCTTGGAACAAGTCATCAACAAAGATATAGTGAACTTAATTATGAATTCTAATGTGGATAATGCTTCAGTGAATGTGCATGAATGTCAAAAGTGTCTTAAACTTGAGACTGGGCTTCTTAACAAAAATGATTTCATTGAAAATGAGACTTACGATAAATTGTTAAGAAGTTATACAACTCTTGAAAAACAATGCATCTCTTTAGAAGTTGATACTCAACTTAATCAGGAAATTTTTCAAAGGGACAATTTTGTTTCAAATCAAAGTGCTTCAAATTTTGATCAATACTTTGAATTAAATGAATTAAAAGCTCGGTCACAAGAAAAAGACACGGTCATAAGAAAGTTAAAAGAGAGAATTAAATCTTTAAGTGAAAATATGAATAAGGATAAGGTCAAGAAGGACATAGAAGAGATTGAAACGATAAATATTGAATTGGATCATAGGGTGTCAAAACTTATTGCTGAGAATGAACATTTAAAACAGACTAATAAGCAACTTTATGACTCGATTAAACCAACACGTATTCAATCAAAAGAACAATGTGATGCTTTAATTAATCAAGTCAATCAAAAGTCTATGGAAATCTCTGACATAAATGTAAGTCTTTAGGAAAAAAGTTTGGTCATTACAGCTCTCAAGGATGAATTAAGGAAACTTAAAGGAAAATATTTAGCTGATAATATTGTCACCAAACACACCATTGCTCAAGAAATTCTTAAGATTGATGTGGAATTAATAGCCCCTAGATTGTTGAACAATAGGACAGCTCACCCTGACTACCTTAGGCACACTCAGGAACAAGCTGCGATTCTTAGGGAAATAGTGGAACAAGGAAAATCACAATCCTCTAAATAATTCCTTAGACTCTGCTTGTAAGTATACCGAATAAATTCAGGAGTTGCTTATAATAATCAGATAAACGAGCCTTAGCATCAATAATTTAAGTGATAAATTAGTGGTCGTAACCCCAAAGAACAAGGACAAAAGAGTTCGATTTACTGAGCCCGTCACATCCTCAGGAAACATAAACATAAAAATAGCTTCTTCATCAAACCTAGTTTCTAACAAACTTATGTTGTCTTCTACAGGAGTAAAATCATCTAATAGTGCTAGAGGATCACAGCCTTCAGGAAATACAAAGAAAGATAAGATTTAGTAACCACCAAGTAGTACTCAGAAGAATAAAGTAGAAGCACACTGTAGGACAGTTAAATCAAGTTTGAAAAATAAGAATTGTGTTGTGGAACCTAACGGAACTGTAAATGTGCAGCATTTCAAGCTTAATGCGAAATCTGAACTTCTATGTGTTAAGTGTAATGGTTGCATGCTTTTTGATAATCATGATTTATGTGTTCTTAATTTTATCAATGATGTGAATGCTTGTGTTAAATCTAAATCTATTTAGAAAAGTTCAAAGAGAAAAGTTTGGAAACCAACAGGAAAGGTGTTCACAAATAATGGTTACATTTGGAGACCTACTGGTCGGACCTTCACTATAGTAGGAAATGCATGCCCTTTAACTAGGATTACCAAAACTACTGAAGTGCCTGTTAGGAAACTAACTGCTCTAGAAACTAATACACCTAAGCCTGTAGTAACATTGGTTTACTCAAGGAAACCTAGGAAATCCAAAACTAATGTTCCTGTTAGCAAACCTAAGATTGTTAAATCTATATCTGCTAACAACAAGGAACCTAGTAAATCATGGGGATCCATAGTTTCTGATGTTCTATCTTCCTCTCTTGATGAATGCATGTCATCTAAATGATTCTCTGGTATTGGACTCCGGCTGCTCCAATCATATGACCGAAGATCGCTCTCAGCTCACCAATTTCGTCAAAAAATTATTGGGTACTATAAAATTCAGAAATGATCACGTGGCAAAGATATTGGGATATGGTGATTATCAGATTGGGAATGTTACGATCTTAAGGGTTTACTAAGTGGAAGGACTTAGACATAACTTATTCTCTGTTGGGCAATTCTATGATTCGAACCTTGAAGTTGCTTTTCATCAACACACCTGCTTCATTCATAATCTAGAAGGTGTTGATCTATTGACTGGATCTTGAGGCAACAATCCATATACACCGTCTCTTGGAGATATGATGGCGTCCTATCCTATATGTCTCTTGTCAAAGGCCTCAAAGACTAAGTCATGGCTATGGCACCGACGTCTGTCTCATTGGAACTTTGGTGCAATCAACCATTTAGCTAGACATGGTCTTGTGAGAGGTCTCCCTAAGCTAAAATTTGAAAAGGACCATATGTGTTCTGCATGTGCAATGGGAAAAAGCAAGAAGAAACCTCACAAACCTAAATCTGAAGACACCAACCAAGAAAAACTTTATCTTCTGTACATGGATCTTTGTGGTCCAATACATGTCGCAAGTGTTAATGGAAAGAAGTGCATCCTCATCATTGTCGATGATTACTCTCGATTTACATGGGTAAAGTGCTTAAGGTCAAAAGATGAAGCTCCAAATTTCATAATCAAGTTTCTCAAGATGATCCAATTGCGGCTTAAAGCACCTGTGTAACGAATCAAAACAGATAATGGAACTAAATTTGTTAATCAAACTTTACGTGAATATTATGAGAAGGTTGGCATCTCTCATGAAACATCCGTTGCTCGCTCTCCACAGTAAAATGGTGTCGTTGAAAGACGTAATCGTACGCTAATTGAAGCTGCCTGCACAATGTTAATTTATGCAAAAGCTTTGTTATTCTTATGGGCAGAAGCAGTTGCCACCGCATGTTACACCCAAAATCGTTCCATCATACGTCTTTATCATGGCAAAACACCATATGAGCTTTTACATGACAAACTTCCTGACTTATCATTTATCCATGTATTTGGTGCACTTTGTTATCCGACAAATGATAGTGAGAACTTGGGTAAGTTACAACTAAAAGCTAATATTGGTATTTTCATTGGCTATGCACCGAAAAAGAAAGCATTTCAAATTTACAACCGACATACCAAACGAATCATCGAAACAATTCATGTAGATTTTGATGAGCTGATTGCTATGGCTTCTGAACATAGCAGTTTAGAACTCGTACTTAATGAAATGACTCCTGCAACAATCGGTTCAGGACTCGTACCAAACCCTCCTCCTTCAACACCATTTGTACCACCTTCAAGAACTGATTAGGATCTTTTGTTTCAACCACTGTTTGATGAATTACTCAACCCTCCATCAAGTTTTGATCGCCCAACCCCTAAAGTCATTGCTCCAATTGCTGAAGTAGTAGCTCCAGAACCTGCTGCATCAACCGGTTCACCTTCCTCAACAACTATTGACCAAGATGCACCATCACCTAGTAACTCACAAACAACACCCAAAACTCAATCTCCTATTATTTCTAACAATGTTGAAGAAGAAAATCATGACTTAGATGTTGCACACATGAATAATGATCCATTCTTTGGCATTCCAATTCCAGAAAATAATTCTAAATCATCTTCTTCTTTAGACGCTATTCCTACCATTGTGTACACTGCTGCTCCTAACTCAGAACACATTACCAAATGGACCAAGGATCATCCTTTAGACAACATCATCAGTGAACTCGGAAGACCTGTTTCCACAAGACTTCAACTACATGAATAAGCCTTATTTTGTTACTACGATGCTTTCCTCACATCAGTTGAACCAAAGACTTATAAAGATGCATTAACTCAATCATGTTGGATTGAAGCAATGCAAGAGGAGCTAAATGAATTTGAACGTCTTGAAATCTGTGAACTCGTTCCTCGTCCAGATAAAGTGATGGTTATTACTTTAAAATGGATCTACAAGGTGAAACTTGATGAATTAAGAGGAATTCTAAACAACAAAGCTGGATTGTTTGCTCTTGGTTATCATCAAGAAGATGGAATTGATTTTGAGGAATCCTTTGCTCTAGTGGCTAGACTTGATGCTATTCGAATTTTCCTCACATTTGCTACTCACATGAATATGATCGTCTACCAAATGGATGTTAAGACGACATTTTTGAACGGCATTCTGCGCGAAGAAGTTTATGTCAGCCAACTGGACGGGTTTGTGGATCAAGACAATATGAATCATGTGTACAAGCTTAATTAGGCTCTCTATGGGTTGAAATAAGCTCCTCGCACGTGGTACAATCTATTGTCGAAGTTTCTACTCTCTCAAGAATTCTCTAAGGGAACTGTGGATCCCACATTGTTCATCAGAAGACAAGGCAAAGACATTCTCTTGGTACAAATCTATGTTGATGATATAATCTTTGCATCTACCACACCTGAACTATGTGACCAATTTTCAAAAATAATGTGTTCAAAATTTAAGATGTCGATGATGGGCAAAATCTCATTCTTTCTTGGACTACAAATTTCTTAATCCATCAAAATATGCTCTTGAATCTTTGAAAAAATATGGTATGGAATCTAGTGACCCCGTGGATACTCCAATGGTGGAGAAATCCAAACTGGATGAAGATACACAAGGGAAAGCCGTTGACCCTACACACTATCGTAGAATGGTTGGCACCCTTATGTATCTCACAGCCAGTAGACCAGATCTAACACTTGATGTATGCATGTGTGCCCGGTATCAAGCAAAGCCTACCGAAAAGCACTTACATGCTATAAAAAGAATCTTTAAATACCTAAGAGGAACCATTAATAGGGGTCTCTGGCATCCAAAGGAATTTTCTATTGCTTTAACAGCTTATGCAGACGCTGATCATGCGGGTTGCCAAGATACTAGACGAAGTACATATGGAAGTATGCATTTATTAGGAGACAGACTTGTTAGCTGGTCATCAAAAAGGCAGAAAAGCGTTGTGATATCCAGTACGAAAGCTGAATATATAGCCTTGTTTAGCTGTTGTGCTCAAGTCCTTTGGATGAGATCACAGCTTACCGACTATGGCCTTAGATTCAATAAATTTCCAATGTACTGTGATAACAAAAGCGCTATTACCTTATGCTGCAACAATGTTCAACATTCTCGATCAAAACATATTGACATCAGATTCCACTTCATAAAAGAGCAAGTTAAAAATGGAGTAGTAGAGCTTTACTTTGTCAATACGGAGTATCAGCTAGCGGACATCTTCACTAAAGCCTTTGGCATAGAAAGAATTAAATTTCTTATCAACAAGTTCGGAATGCGATGTTTTATGTCGGAGACCCTGCAACAATTGGCAGTTAAAGCTGAAGAATAGTGGTGGTACCTATTCAAATATCATGTATATAATATCTATATATATTAAAAACCAGAAAAACCAAAAAGATTTTTTCATTTTCAGAAAACCTTTATAAACACAAAATACAAAAATATAAAATCTTTAAAACCAAAGAAAAAATTAAAAAAATGAGAAAAATATAAAAAGAGGTAATAATGGCATGTCTTCTGAAATCGATAACATTTACGGTCTTAGAAATGTCATTTAATAATGATACGAGGCTGTAAATGAAGTTCGAGCAGAAGTTTAAAAGTTTTCAAAACATGCAAATATGGCTTGCTATTATTTCAGATAGCAACCCGGTCATCATCTTAAAGGCAAGTATTTCAAAAAGAAAACTTGACCTCATAACGGGAATTTATTCTCGGGCATGGTCTACTTTATGACCATGCAAAGGCTTGTGTTTACTTTGCAACACAACCCGTGCTTTCTATATTCCATAAGAGTACGTGTCAGTGCACTTATGTGTGAAAATAAGAGAAATCTTATTTACATTGGTGTTTATTTATCAAAATAAAACATTGCTTCATCAAAAAATGCTTTTCAAGTATATTTGACCACTCAAACAACGACTACAGCTCTTTAAATAGAAAACGGGTCATTGTTTGAGGGGGAGAAAATGTCAAATATCTTCTTCATAAAAGATGCTTTAGAAGGAAAAAGGTTTTTAAACAATAACGGAATATTAGTTTTTTAAGGAAAGTTAATTAAGTTTAGCTTATGTGTGCCTTCAATTTTATGTGTTTATGCCTTCAGGTAGTAAATGTGTGAATTTAAGTGCTTAGGTATACTAGTTAAAGCATTAGGGACTAAGTGTGCCAATGGTTAAAACTTAAAATGCCTAATATAACTTATATTCACAAAATGAAAAGGGTATAAAACTAGAGGGGGAGAAAGTCTCAAAAAACGAAACTCGTTTTTATAACACTCCCTCACCTATGTTGTTTCCTCACATACTTTCCCTCTCTCCAAGCCATTTTCGAATCGCCATCTTCCAGTCTGCCATTTTCTGTTGATAACAAGAAGTAAGGTAAACCAAAAAAGTGATCTACATAGTCTAAACTACTTACTTCTTAACCGAAATAGGTTTTTACACAGTATTGATCTCGAAAAACCCTAAAAATCAAATTAGGGTTCTTGAAAATCAATACTGTGTAATACTTCAAATTGAATGAGGGGTTATGTGTGTTTAGGTGTTGTTAACACTCGACTAATTCGGTTTTATAAATGGTTAACATATAATTGAGTTATGGTCAATCATTCTATACAAAAATTTGGGTTTTTGGGTTAGGATGTTTAAAGTTTGTGGGTTTTGTGATAGGAAGCTAGTTTACTTATTCTTGAATGAGTACGGCCTCTATCTCCAACATCACACACCGATACTCTTGTAGTTTTAATAAGTAGTATCTATGTTAGAGTGTAGAAGTCTATTCGAGATGGGGGCACGCTCCCTCAAAAAATGCATAATTAAGAGAGTACGTGGGTGGCTTTATGATTAGGATTGGTCTCTGTAGTCTCAGATTCAATTCAGTCACGTATTTAAAATGCATTGAAAGTTTTCTGCAGACGTCTATACAGGTCACTATTACTAATATATATTAAAACTCGTAGTCACATGAGGCTAGAGCGGGATATGCAGCGTAGACTAAACTGCACCAGATTATTACCGAGCTACTACAAGCTATAGAAAATGTGGGATTGGAGTCTGGGTATACTGTCTCTATCTGTGTTGAGCTATTCTCACATCTGAAGCAGTAGTACGCGATTGACGAGGTCGTAGCGAAGCGCCTCTATCGACTGCTTGGAATAAAGAGTATCTCCTCTTCTGCCCCTTACCGAATCTCAATTTATGACACAGTATTTTAGAGACTGCGAGGCGTGAAGATAACTGGTTAAAGTTATCTCAGTCACTTGCTCTCCATATGTCAGAGAGTTATAAACGATCTGCGATCACAAATGTTAGAGAAGTACTACATTTTTCTCTATCATACAGTTGACTAGGGCTAGACTATACATATCTTAGAATGTGTGCAAGACTATACGTGATTGTTGTCAGAGGCTCGAGAGTACACATATCATAAGTCTTCCTTGCAATATCAGGAGAGTACAGTCGAGGAGATTTACTGTTAGCTCTAAATTCTTCATTAGGAGATTTCTTCTGCGATTAGAGCTTCTCGAGTTACCTCTGCTTTCCTACTGACGTATGCTACGCATATCACGATAGAGACTACAAAGAGTCTATTTTATGCATGAATCGCGGAAATTCGTCTACACTTGTCACTATCGTGAGATCGTATTATATGAACGAGGACAGTTATTCTTATTCAAACTACTCATATCGTCATCTGTATTCTACTGACTCTAATACTGGGTCTCTTATTGTGTGTTCGGTGTGTAGTCGAGATTCTGAATGTCTTCTGTATGGATGATCTATCTTTAGTGTTTCTGTCTATCTACTCATAGTAAGTAGTTAAACATTAATAGTAATCGTAGGTGCGCTGAGAGAGCGGCACTAGTAGGAGAGGTATCATAATGAGCACTGGAGTCTTGAGAGAGTGTTGAGATGAGACGCGTGTAGGTGACAGTTTTACGTGGACTTCTTGCTATATATTCTATGAAGGAGGCTCATTCTGGTCTCTGGACACTGTTATTGTATTAGGGTAATATTGTGACATCGATTTACTGGTTTCGTCAATATATTTAGACTCTTATTTCTTAACTAGTGGGGCGTTCTGAAGTGGGTTGGGTGATTGAATTATCTTGATAGATTATGTGTTAAGTATTCATAAGTACTGTATACTTATCACTCTCTATCTATATGACCATTAAGGTTACTAGTGCTGGTAGGGTCTAGATAGAGTGCACACATTTTTCAGTGGCTGATCAGACTTTTTTAAGTGGACGAGAGCACGTCGCATCTCAGGAAGCTCTTGGTCTTGGGGGTCGAGGAGTATGTGGTGATACGTAGTCAGTTGTGAGTGATATCTGTCTGGTCATGGATGGACTTAGTGCTCGATCGGAGTTTGTAATGAGCACACACGTCTTGGCTACTGTGTGTGAATCTTATAATTGGAACGGTTTAGGAGTATATTGAGCAGAGGTGTACATAGTCTATGAGGTGGTGTGGACAAGGGTGACAATGACTGCAGTTACTCTGGAGATGATTGTATTTGACAGGAGTGATTTGGACGAGAACACTGTATGTACATGAGACACACTAATGAGATTGGTGTCTATAGAGAAGTATGTAATTGCTTGTTATTACAGATGGTTTGAAAGTGGAGGTCTCTCGTGGGTAGGGTATTTCTGATGAAATTGGCTCATCTTTAATAGCTAGGAAAGCATTGGTTTCCTCAAGAAGAAAATCACTATCCCCGAAGGGAGTGAGAGTAGGAGAAGAGGTAGAAACAATTGATTCCGAAGTTGGGGTGGGATTTCCACTCTTGGAAATATCCAAAAATCCAAGTACTTCTTGAGCATACTCCTCACAAGCTACATTAATGACATCGACTCGTTTAACCGATTCAATGATATTGTAGGAGAATGTCTTAGTATCTCCAACTTTGAATGTTATGGATTGGTCATCATGTCAAAGGGTCATTTGTTCACCATGAACATCTATCAAGGCACGTTCCGTCCTTAAGAAAGGTCTTCCTAGAATTAAGGGAACCCGAGGATCAACGACGTAGTCAACGACCACGAAGTCAGTCGGAAAGAAAAACATCCCAACTTTCGCGAAAATATCCTCGGCGATGCCGGTTGGAGTAGAAATTGTTCGGTCGACAAGTTCAAGTATCATTCATGTCTTGGTCAAATCCGGGAGATTTAGCTTTTTCCATATGGAGAGAGGCATTAGGTTTATGCTTGCACCGAGATCGGCCAAGGCTAAGCATTCATCCATCTCCGAAAAATCACACAGTATAAGAAATCTATCGGTGTCTCCAAGTTTTTCCGGAAACTTTTTTGAGGATAACCGCTGAGAAATTTTCATTTACCGAAGTCTTGGTTAATTCAATTATCTTATCCTTGTTATTAAGAAGTTTTCTAAACATTGGGGCAAACTTAGGCATGTGAAGGAGAGCATCCGCGAAACTTAGCTCGAAATGGAGATTCTGAAAAATCTCCATAAATTTCGAGGCTAAAAGATCGTCTTTTCCACGAAGCTTCTCTTTGTTAGCCCTTGAAGGATAAGGGAATGTTGGTTTAGTCTTAGGAGAAACAACAGGCTCATCAATTTAGACCACCGAAGGTTGGATGTCTTCGGGCATCGGTTGCACCGTATCCTTTGTCACATTGGGTTCGTGTTTCACTACCTTAGGAAGAGAAGAAGGCAGAGGTGGAACTTGGGGTCCATTATAAGAAACACCACTTCGGGTGGTGATTACTTTATATCACCCTTCGGGTTAGCAACGGTGTTGCTTGGAAGAGAACCGAGCCCGAAGGAGAAGCGGTATTGGAATTCACAAAATTGGTCAACAAGTTGATCAGATTGGTCATTTGGTTTTGTAAGTTTTGGTTTTGGGTTTGCATATTTTTCATGACCGCATCATTAGCTTTGACGTAGTTTTGAAAGTCATCATTTGACACACCTTGTTTTGAGGAGTTGAGCGGGGTTGATTAACCAAGGGTCGGTAAATTAGGCCTTGGTTGTAATTATTCCCCTGGTTTTTGTTGCAACGGTTTTGATTATTTCCTTGGTTTTGTTAAACGGGAGGAAAACCAGGAGGAAAACCAGGAGGTCGAATTTGATTTGCAATCGGGGGTCGGTAACCGGTATTTCCTTGGTTGAAGTTAGCCACAGTGGCTTGAGAAACGTATTCTTTAATATTATCACTATAAACGTTGCCATCGGTGGCGGGACAATTACGGTGAGAATGAGCACCACCGCAAGTTACACAACTTTCCTCGACCACTTTTATGGTAGCGGGAGCTTGGGATTGGTTTTTCTTATTGAGAAGCAAGGCTTTCACCATATCTTTAAGTTCGGCAACATCGGGAGAAACACCGGGGGTAGAAGAGCTCGTACTCACTTTGGCAACAATCGCTTTACTTCATGAATGACGAACTTTGGATTTGCTCCCGATGATTCTTAGGCAATCTCAAGGCATTTTATCCAAAAAATTACCACCCACGGCGGAATTTAACGAATCTTAATCATTAGAGTTCAAAGCATTGTAGAAAGTATTGAGTTGATGTAATTCTGAGAAAACATGACGTGGACATGCCTGAAGGAGAACATTGAATCGGTCCCATGCCTTATAAAATAATTCATCAAATCTTTGTTGAAAATTTGTGATTTCATTACGAAGATTTGTTGTCTTGGAGGGAGGAAAAAATTGGTTGATGAATTTCGAAACAAGATCATCCCAAGTAAGAATCGATCGAGGGGGTTCTTTTTCAAGCCAAATTCGGGCGGCCCCCTCGAGGGAAAATGGGAAAAGCATAAGCTTAATCGACGTACTCGGGACGTTTGTGAACTTCAAAGTAGAAGTGATCTTGTTGAAATATTGAATTTGAGCATGAGGATCTTCTTTATCAAGTCCGAAAAATTATTTATTTTGCACAAGCGTGAGAAAACCATGTTTAAGCTCAAAGTTGTCCGCAGTCATCGCGGGAACAACGATTGCATCCTCGTAACCTTCTGTGGGTGCTTGGAGCAATTGTGTCATAGTACGTGTATCGGCCATCATAACTACGAGAGGATCTTGATTTTCAATAGGTTCTTCAAGATCAAATGGTTAAACAAAAGCCGGCAGGACTTGTTGTTGAGGACGGTTAAAATTACTGGATTTAGAACGAGTGTGCATGCACTAAAAAGAGAATTTATACTAATTAATTTTTTTTGGATTTTCAACAATTGATTCACAAAGATTTATTTTAATAACGGACAATGAGATAAGACAACTTAAATCCTAATAATCAACAACCTTCACGGTAGCTCTGTAAAAGAAAAATGCACAAAGGAGCGGAGGAGTAGGAAAACGCAAAGCTATTAAAAACCTTCTCCTTTAGGGTCGTAGTTCCTCGGAACAACCCTCCTTATACCCCTCTTATAGTTTGTTTAACTTTCAAAAGTGAGCCGTACCTCGCAAGTGAACAAAAGGCAAGTTTTTTTTATCTTTGGTTCGAAAACTTATAAATGATAATACTTAAAGTTGAGAGTATTATATAATTGATTCATTTTATTTTTATATAAGGACAATTTTTTTATATTTTTGATTTTTTCTTGTCTTATATATATGAAAAAAAGAAAAAGAAAATCTTTTTGTATTTTTTTATTTTCATAAGAAAATAAGCACTTGTGAGCAAAGATAAGCAAAAAAAACAGACAAATAAGCACAGAAAAGCAATAAGCACAATTGGCCAAAATTGCCAACCACACAGCCAAAGTGATACTTTTCTAGCTTATTTTTAAGCTAGTTAAAGGATCCTTATGGCTTAGTAGCTTATAGGACTGAAAAGCTTAGCCTATAAGCTACCTAAATGATCAAAGAGAATAGAGTTTGAAATTTAGATAAGCCCTGAAAAAGGTTTATGAAAAAGCTATTTTTCAAAATTTTTACATGACTTAACTTTTTAACTTTGAAAATAACCACTTCTGAGCTTAAAAATAAGCTAACAAACAGATCCTTATGGACTTAATACTATGAA
>BQNB010015772.1:0-16381 GCA_026074375.1 Tanacetum coccineum | reverse complement strand
TAATGAGTAAAGAGTTTTCTAACACGCCAAACAGTTTTATCTTTTCAAATTCATCTGTCAATTCATAATCTAGACTAAATCGATATTCAGTGTCACAAGTTTAATCCATTTAGGATCTTACAAGTCACCTACTATAGAGCTTGTTTGATGTTGGCTCTAGTAGGATTTCCATCTTCACTGTGAATACTTAAGTATCACTTGGATGTTCTGGCAATACCACAAGGATAATGCCTAGGACTTTTAAGATATACCTTGTTTTCATGGTGTGTGAAAGACAAGTATATTGGAATAGTGTCATAATGATATTTATGGATGATTTCTTGGCTCTAAACTCAATAGTATGTTTTAGTTTTAGTAATTAGAGGCTGGAGTTGGCTGCCACCTTTTTAATATCAACTAACTCAGAGTGAGAAAGTAGATAGAAATGCGTAAATCTCCATAAGAAATGAAGCAAGAGTTTGTTGAGAGACCTTGAGTGGCTAGGGAGGGTTGTGCATTACGTCACTGGGTCTATGACGACTATCTTCAATACCAGACAACATCTTAGTGTTTCTGATAGTTTATGCATTGACATGGTTTCTGTCTAAATGTATGGAGGGCTTCTTTCTTTTCACCTTTTATTCTTATAATATTTTTATTCTTCAACCCCTTCAGTGCTTATCGAGACTTCATGACTAGTAACTTGTTGGGTTTGTTCCAGCACTAGCTCCATCTCAGTCAGCACTATTCCCTTATTCTTACTTTTACTCCTTTTTTATATCATACCTTAGGACTTCTACACTAACTGGTGGATTGTCCCTGGGTAGATCCCTTTAGTTCTGGTTGGATCATGGGAATAAATACCTAACCTTACCAACCATATAACTCCGATAAAATTAAATGCATGGTCGATCTTTTGGTACTGTTCATATAAAACCATTTAAAAAACTCAATCAAGGTACTTGTGATATAGATATCAAAGCTTTTTGTACCTTGATTGTTTTAGCTTTTCAGAAATGCTCCCCCTCAACATGTGCATCAATATACAAAAAATTTTATTACATGAAGGATGAAGTACACACGTGAGTCCATAAAATCATAGTTTTATATGTTCTTACATGAGACCATAAAATCACATTTTTTTATAAGTTTTCATATTTTAATCACATTTTCTCTCCTTATCAAAAATTTCAAACCCTTTGATGTTTTGGATATCAAATGATTCAAATATGTTAAAAATTTGGGAGAAAAATGTTCTGATTATTCATAAGCCGATTAGGGAACATTTTAATGCTTCCCTTCAATATTTGAGAGATATAAAACTCAAATAGAAAACTCTCCCTATGGGACCGGGGTACTGAGTACAGTAATCTGAAAGATTTTGAATTTACTAAGAAATTCTTGAAAATTTGTACTCAAGCACTATTTATGTTAGCCTATATTTAAGTCTACACCACATATTTATACATTCACAAGATTATGTATGAGACAGGACCTGAAAATTTTCAAACCAAAAATGACACAGTCATACTGTCCATGTCAACAATCTATAATCTATCTTGATACTTTCTTTTTGGAAGTTATCTTAGCTTCCCCCCTGAACCAGCAATCCTTTCTTGAGTAGATTCAGAGATTTCTTGCAAGCCGCATTACGAAGACTTGATGTGTAAAACCTAAATGTCCGAAGTACACAATTAATTCAAAACCGTAACATCAAAGTCACTTAAGTCCCAGATGTCATAATTTCTCTTTACATGATAGTGATGATATAAATTAAAACACCAAAGCCAACTAAGTCCTGGATATAACAATTATACCCTCTAAATAGCTGAAATGATAACACCTAAGGCATATAAGTCCCGAATGTAGACATTTATTCTTGCAAGATACTGAAAGGAATAATCATACATATCAAACCTATGTCTTTTTCCAACTAATTCTACTCCTTCAAAAATAAGCTTAGTGATTAACTGATATGGGAAACATTAATTGAATTAGAAACATATCTTCTCACACTTGAATACATCTTCTAACAACACTTCCCCCTGGTATCTCAAATGATGCATACTAAAAATAATAAGATATCACTTCCCCTATGAGGCTGAAATAGTACACCCGAAAGTAACAAGTTAAAATATTGATTTCCTCTACGGTTATGACATTTATCTTCCTGGAATGGTCCAAAATGAAAGAAGGCTATGGACTCTATCATATGTACTTGTTGTACGTTCTAGTGTATCTACTCATTCCCCCTTGCTGGTTTCGATACATCAAAATCAGCAAAACCTTGTACGCACATATACTTGAGATCGTGTTCGAAGAATTAATAAGTCTAAATCTATCTGTGAGAATCAACTTCCAGGCTTTGAAAACTATGAAAGTATTTCCATGAATTCCTAAGTCTTTTACAAACTAAGAGGTGTTGGCAATATTGGTCGTCTGTAGTTTGAAGAATGAATTCACTAGGTCTCAAAGTGCAAATAAGTCCCTAAAGTTTGTAACAAAATACATCTAAAGCCCTTGTAGTTAATATAAATTAACTCCCCTTTAAATTGTTATTTGTCATCAAAAACTTTATCTGTTTATTTCGTGACTTATTTTGAAAGACCATTTTAAAAGATTATTTTATGGCACTTTCTCCCCCTCAAATAATAACCCGTTTTCTATTTAAAGAGCTGTTGTCAATGTTTGAGTGATCGAATTATCTTTGAAAATCTTTTTGTGATTACTGAAAACACTAATTCATTGTGATGACAACTTTTTTTACTAATAAAAATAAAGATTTCTCTTTATTTTGGATAAATAAATGCACTGACACGTACACTTAATGTAAACATCCAGGATATGTACATAGTATTCATAACTCAGCTGCATGATAATGAAGTCATCCATGCCCAGGAAAAATTAATTACCCTTTGTTAGGAACAACTGCCTTTTTGATGACATGTATTTTCCTCAATTTGAAAAGCGGGTTGTCGTCTGAAATAACTGCAAACCATGAGACATTTTTGAAAAGTTTGAACGTCTGCTCGAACTCTTTATTTAAAGACCCGTGTCATTCTTGAAATGACATTTTCTAGGTCCGTAAATATTATCGATTTTCAGAAGACATGTCTGAAAAATATTTTGGTATTTTCTATTTTCTGATTTTTGATGGTTTTTGTAGTTTTATATGTTTTGTTAATTTTCTTTTTGGTTTTAAATATGGTACATAGATACATTGAAGAATTACCACCATTTATTCTTCCTTTGAGATAGTAATCTCAAACCAGACCTTTTCAACACCGAATGGAATCGTGATTGTCATTTGCGTCAGTAGCACCAAATGGCATGTTCTTGTATTTTCCAATAGGTGATTCTTTGTCAACTTAGTGAGATATCAACAATTGTTAAACGATGCAAATTTGATGGAAATGACCCCATTATAAAGTTTGTTTCTTCAGAACTCAGGTCTATTAGAAAGAATTATAAGGAGGGGTGCCTTATCAAATTATCACCACACACACACACACATTTGAATTTTTTCTTTTTCTTCAACATCCTTGTAGATTGACTTGAGATTGAATTTTCTAATTTGTTGGTAGAAGTTACTAGCAGATGGTACATATCTTGATCAATGGTAGTTGATGAAGGTGAACCGCTGATCAACAGCTCTTGAGCAGCAACAGCTACCTGGATCTAAAGAGAAACAGCACATGTGGAGGATTGAGTACTCATCAACAATGGTTGAAAAGGTCTCATATCTTCTTGGATGGTGAGGAACATAAGGTGTTGGAGAAACTGGGTTTTGCACGATCCTAAACCGATTTATCCAGGAGGTGAAAGAACGGGTTGTGTTGCAAAGTAAATACAAGCCTTTGTATGGTCATAAAGTAGACCATGCTTGAGAAAATTAATTCCCGTTGAGAGGTCAGGTTATCTTTTTGATGATATACTTGCCTTTAAGATGATGACCGGGTTATAGTCTGAAATAACTGCAAGCCATATGACATGTTTTGAAAGATATATCCAACTTCTGCTTGAACTTTATTTACAACCACGTGTCATTATTAAATGACATTTCTAGGGTCATAAATTACCGATACCAAAAGACATGTCATCAAAGTACATATTTTTGTGTTTTTCTAATTTATAGTATATACATAGGATACAAGAAGATTTCTCTTATTTTGAAGATAAAGCGTACTGAATCGTACACTTTTCTTTTCTTTAAGGAACGGGGCCTAAAGTGTTGTCTACAGATGCCATTGTTCTTATTCATCAGTCATTTCAATAAACAAACTATGAGTCTTTCCTTTTTATGATTGAAGCATGTACCTGCACTTAAGTTAAGAGTACATGCATTGACATTAAGAGTTTGTTCGCATTTATATGGGTTAGTGATATCTTCCTTTGAACCATTTGGGGGTTTACTGTCAACCTTGGTTATGTTAGAGGTGAATATATTTCCTGTTAGAATCCACCTAAGACCAACAGTCTTGAAAAATCTACCTATCGGTTCCCACCTAAGGCAAGATCTACGAGTGTTTATTTTCTCATGCAGAGCGGAAAACTTATTAGGAGAAAACTTATGTCATGTAAAGATTTGCCTACCAGATTTTTGAGTATTACTCTTGGGTTCTATGGGTCTGTTACTATTTCTACTCTTATAGGATTGAACATTAGCATGAGAATTCACTTCATATAGGAAATTTATTAAACAAGCATCGTGGTTTGCATTAAACATACATTTTTGACAAGTCGAACAAACAAAGTGTTTAGAGTCCAAAAAGGAACTAGAATTCCTAGAGTGATCTACAAGTGGCGTACTATTTGACGTTGCACCAATAATCTTAGATACAGACAAACTCCTAGATGTTTGATTAATGCTCCTAGGTTTTTGTTTGCTACCATTGGTAGTATTTTGTAGACTAGTAGTATGGATCACACTAGGTTTTGAATTCCTATATCTTTTTGGTGACTTTTTCCCAGCTTTCTCTAGATAATGATTATGAGCCATATCATTTGAACCATATGATTCTTCTTGACTATTCCTAGATGAGCCAGGTGTAATCACGTGATGAGGTTTTGCAAGCACATATTCTCAAACTTTAGGCAAATAATGAGGAGTGACTGGTTTTGACAAAACGTTATTCACATCAACTTGGGAGGCAACTATGGTTTTGAAAAGTTAGGTCGTTCAAATTTAAACGTATTCGGTTGTCTAATAACTAATTGGTTTCTGGGTGGTTGTAAAACTGGTTTCCCCAAGATTAATGGTTTTGCAAACTTAGTATCCACGCTATTTCCTTTTAACTTAATTCGTTTTTCAATGCTACATTCGCAAAAACCTTTTCCTAAATTTGAGCTTTTAAATCAGCATTTTCAATAGTCTTACTATTTATTTGAGCAATCAGTGAGTCATTATAGTCTTTTGTCTGAACTCGTGTCTTTTTAATGGAATCGTAAAGATCTTTGTAAGTCTGTTTCAAATGCTTATTTTCCTTATGCAACTTCTCATTCTCTACAAGTAATTTAGCCACACTATGTTCCAATTCGATATTGTTTGTTTCAAGTACATCAATTTCCTTTTGAATCTTGGCTTTATGACTTGTTTCATTCAAAATTTGACTAGGTTGCCCGAATTTTAAAGCTTTATTTTGATATTTAAGTTCCAGATTAACATAATCTGCTTCCATTCTTGAAAAATCTTGCCTTTGTTTTTCACGTTAGTATTTGGTGTCTCCTCATTAGTCTTTTTGAAATTAAGGAACGGTCTTTTTGAGAGAAATATTTTCAGATTTGAGAGATTGGTTTGCAAATTCAGTTGCATGAGCAAAGGACTTGTAACTTGACATTTTTCAGCATTCTGGTTAATCTCTCATCCCCTATTACACATATTTGTTGAATTAGGAGTAGTATTGCTATCAACCTTTTCCAACAAATATGTGTCATAAATGGGTTCGGATTGCTCAGAATGTTGTTGTTCATTAGCAAGTATATTATGTTGAGCAGTTAATTATACCTCAGCAAATGGCTCTTTGTCATTTACAGGTTTGATAACTACATCCTCAGCATGTGTATCATTCTTTGATCTGCTACTTGTATCCTGCTTGTCTGACTTTGTCCCACTGCTTTCTGTAACAACCAACCCAACATCCAATGCTTTACCTATATCAACCTTTCCCTCTTGCATTTGCATCTGAGTTTCATTCACTAATTTGCTGAGTGCATTCTTTGATCTGTTGTTTATAGACTCTATCCCACTGCTTTCCATGACAACTAAACTGGCATCCACTGTTTGAAATGGATTGATCTGGACATCTTTTGACTGTAGTTTGCAACTTTTTTCAAGTTCATGTTCATGAAGTATTTCTGCATTCAACTATTTTCTAGTTTTCTTTAGTGCATTAACTTCATTTTCTTTCATTTGTAATTCACCGTATTTTGATTACACCTTTATCAATGAAATCTTCAAGTATGTCCAGGTTCTTGAGTAAAGCACGTATGTAGGTTTCAGGATCACAATACGTGTAATCTTTGAAATCTTATTCCAACATTGATGTAGATGATTTGAAGAATTTACTCCTTGTGTGGCAAAAAATTCTTTAAACTGTGTTCCGAGTACTTCAAGACAATTCTTTGCATTAACCTCATGAAGATTCTCTCTTTCAAATAGTAGTCTTAACTGATCCAAATTATGGAACATCTTAAATCTTAAAGTCTGATGCTCTTCACCAAAGAATGCGTAAAATGCATGTTTAAATGCATCAACATCATGAGACAAATTGTTGCGATAGAGATCACTAAGATGTATCTCGAGCTGTTCAAACCATGTCATGCATATGGAGTGCAATTGTTTTACAATAGTTATAGCAGGTGAAACTCTCTCTCTTGTGAATTAGAATTTAAAGATTCCACTGAAATTCGATGAGTGAAATGAAATTAAGGATCTTAAGTAGATAAAGTAATTTGTTATGGTGTTGTTGTTGAGATCGTTATTGACGTTAAAGTACTTGAACTTAATTAACGATTATTCTAAAAACTTGAAATAAGGACTAACGGTGAAAATAATTAAAACTAAAGACTAAAGTTAACAAATTTTAAAACATAAAGATTAAAGTCAAAAATGTAAAAAACTAAGGTTAAAATTAAAAACTTAAAAAAAATACCAACTAAAAATGAAGATGTTATGGAAAATTAACGTTAATATTCAAAAAAGGTTGAAAGAATGAGGGCAAATAATAAACATGTTATTTATCTAAGGGTTAAGAGTGTACTTCTTTTAAAAACTAAAGGTTACAAGTGAAAAATTAAAATTTAAACTATTATGAAATAAAAAACGCATGTGTTCTTCTTCTTTATTCGTATAAGTGTTCACGTAGGTTTTATCATTTATTTCTTCTCTTAGGTTTTGATAAGAGACGATTAAGCAATATAAAACACGTTACGAAGATGTATGAAGGATTGCGATCTTAATGAGTATAGTTTTAAGACCCGCGAACGATGAAGTTGAAACCCGAAAAACCCAAAACAACTCAAAACTTAATTGTTTAAGCTTAAATATTTTATATGACTTATTTTTACTGCATGTTTTGTAGAAATGATTAAATTTTGGCAGAGTTTCGTTTTATATAATTCATAGAAAAAGATTCAACAGCTACCACCTGTATGTACCCTCTACGCAGAGGTTTAAGCAAACCGCCATGGCCAAATTTAAGCAAATTGCTGCCTAAATAAAATAACAAACTGTTGTTGTACTATTTTATACCAAACCGCTATATGATTTCGATTCTTGTCTTTTAGACAAACAAACAAACTGTTGTACAAGAGCTACAAATATGGATCTATGTTCCCTTGTCTTTTGTGTTTAAACCGTGGACCACATACAAATCTAGAAATAAGCACTTAAACAAGCTGTTAAGCAAATGGAATAAGCCACGTACTATCTTACAAGATAAGCTACAAACGTTTTTTGCTTTTTGAATAAGGTTGAATGCAAAAGAAACTTAAATAAGCTACACTGAAAATGCTTAAATAAGCTGAAAAGGACATGAAATAAGCTATTAAAACTAATAAGGATTAAGCTATACAGGTTTTGACATAAAAAGAAGCAAGCTTTTTGTGAAAATAAGCCAAATCCAAACACTCCCTAAATAGTTAAGCCGAGACAGATAAGCTTAAATAAGATTAACAAAAAGCTAGTTTTAACCCAGAATAAGTTATCTTGTATTATCCTTGAAATGCTAGAAGTGTTTTTATAAAACAACGTTAAGAGTTTTTTTTAACAAATCGGCTAAATCTAAACACTCCCTTAAACTAAGCCACATACAAAATAAGCTCTAAAATGCAGAGAATAAGCAGTTTTTAATCCAAGATAAGCTACAAAAATAATGAACTATTATTCTAGATTTGCTTTTATCAATGAAAGTTAAGACCTTTGTAAAGAATAAGCCTAGTCTAAACGCACCCTTAACAGATAAGGCGAGACAAATAAGTTCAAGTAAGCTAACAAAAAGCTATTTTTAAAAGGACGAATAAGCCATGAAAGTTTAGCAATATCAAGCTACAAACTATCTAGATTGAAAGGTGTTAAGCTTTTTCACCTAAAGAAGCAAAAAGAAAAACTCCAAAACAAAAACACGCGACTCCTTTTTTAAAATACAATCTGTTATGAGAGTAAATAAGTAAACTACAAAATGATAAGAAAATAATAAAGAACAACATAGGCTAGAAGCAGTATGTAGGATCGGTATAATCTGAATAACACAAACAAGTAAACCCTTTAAGTTGTTGTTTATTACTTCCTTATTTAAATGATAAGCAAATAAGTTAGATAATAAGCAAAAACTAAGCTGAGTATAAGCTCAAAACATAACCACAAAACACAACTTAATACACCCCATGGCTCTTGATACCAATTTTAGGTTCCCAAATTTACACAAATGAAGAACTAAAGAGAGAAAGCTAAAGAGAGAGTGTGGAAAGGAGAACACATATAAAAAACACACTAAATGTATGTGTAAAAATGATTCAACCAACACCCTCTCCATGTGT
Organism: Tanacetum coccineum; assembly: GCA_026074375.1. Classification (NCBI taxonomy): domain Eukaryota; kingdom Viridiplantae; phylum Streptophyta; class Magnoliopsida; order Asterales; family Asteraceae; genus Tanacetum; species Tanacetum coccineum. The sequence continues at coordinate 7,366 of BQNB010015772.1, read as the reverse complement.
GGAGATGGTTTATATAGTTACAAGGTATGGGCTAGGCCGAGCTTTCCTTGGAGTTTCCATAACCCAGCTCGGTTAGCTTTCTAACTATTACATGATATTGTTTAACTATTACAAAGGCTTGTGAGATCGATAATGATCATCACTTCACTAAAAACTGAATTCCTAACAGTTTGTTTAATACAAATCATGATAAATGTGTTCTTGATTATGTTCATGGTGTGAATGTGTTGTCTAAGTCTAAACCTGCTAAGCATAAAAATAAAGAAGCAAATATGGAAACCTACAGGTAAATTGTACATTGAAACTGGTTATAAATGGAAACCTATAGGAAAAACTTTCACTATAGTCAGAAATAAGTTCCCTTTAACTAGGTTTACCTCTACTAAAATAGTGCCTCTTAAGGAAACCACTATCAAATCATTTCTTACACAAACCTAAGGAATTAAGGCTTACAGTAGGAAACCCAAAGCAACAAAATCTATAGGTTTGAGTAGCAAATCTAAGATTAAAGAATCTAGGATTTCTAACAACTTGAAACCCACTCAATTTAGGGGATCCACTATTTCTAATGTTCTATATTCTTCTATTATCGATTGCAGGTTGTCCAAATTGTCTCTGGTATTTGGACTCCGAATGCTCCAAGCAGTTGACCAGAAACTGCTCTCAGCTAACCAATTTCGTCAACATTTTTCTTGGTACCGTCAAGTTTGGTAATGATCAGATTGCTAAGATAATGGGTTACGATGATTATTAGATCTGGAATGTTACCATTTCTAGGGTTTACTATGTTGATGGACTCAGATATAATCTATTTTCTGTTGGTCAATTATGCGACTCGGATCTTGAATTAGCTTTTCATAAATACACATGTTTTGTTCGCAATCTTGAAGGTGTTGACCTACTCACAGGATCTGGGGGAACTAATTTGTATACGTTGTCCATTGGTGATATGATGAAGTCTTCTCCTATTTGTCTCTTGTCAAAGGATTCTAAGACTAAGTCTTGGTTATGGCACCGACGTTTGTCTCACTTGAACTTTGGTACCATTAATCAAATGGCTAAACAAGGCTTGTTAGAGGTCTCCCTAAACTAAAATTTGAAAAAGATCATTTGTGTTCTGCATGTTCATTAGGAAAAAGCAAGAAACACTCTCATAAACCAAAATCTAAAGACACTAACTAAGAAAAACTTTATCTGTTGCATATGGATCTTTGTGAGCCAATGTGTGTCGAAAGTATTAATGGGAAGAATTATATTCTAGTAATGGTTGATGATTATTCTTGGTTCACATGGATTAAGTTCTTAGATCAAAAGATGAAGCTCTGAAGTTCATCATCAAATTTCTAAAAATGATACAAGTTTACCTAAATGCAACTGTCAAGAATATTCACACAGATAATGGAATAGAATTTGTTAATCAAACTCTATGTAGCTATTATGAAGAGGTTAGTATCTCTCATGAAACATCATTGGTGTGTACTCTGCAACAGAATGGCGTTGTCAAAAGACGAAACCGGACCTTACTAGAGGCTGCTCGCACCATGTTGATTTATGCAAAAGCACCATTATTTCTGTGGGCAGAAGCAGTTGCCACAACTTGTTACACCTAGAACCGTTCCTTAATACTTCTTCGTTACGAAAAAACACCATATGATCTCTTGCATACAAAAATCCAGATCTTTCCTATCTTTACGTATTTGGTATACTATGTTATCCAACTAATGACAGTGAAGATTTAGGTAAGCTAAAAGCTAAAGCTAATGTTGGTATTTTTATTAGATATGCTCCTGCAAATAAAGCTTACTGGATTTACAACAGACATACCACATGAATTATGGAAACAATACATGTTGACTTTGATGAGCTGATAGTGATGGCTTCTGAACAAAGCTGTTCAGGACTCGCACTTCATGAAATGACTCTTGTAATACTCATTTCAGGACTCGTGTCACAACCTCCTTCTCCAACACCTTTTGTCCCACCAACAAGGACTGACTAGGATACATTGTTTCAACCATTATTTGATGAATACTTCAATCCTGCACCATGTGTTTATCATCTAGTTCCTAAAGTTGCTACTCCAGAACCTGTTATTTCAACCAGTACACCTTCCTTGACTTAGTTGATCAAGATGCACCATCACCAAGTACTTTACAAACTCCTCCAAAATGACCATCTCAAGTTATTCCTCCCGATGTTAAAGAAGCAAATCATGATATTGAAGTTGCACACATGGATAATAATTTGTACTTTGGTCTTCCAATTCTAGAACCAAGTTCTAAAGAATCTTCTTCTCATGTTGTTACTCTAAATAATGTGCACCTAATAAATCAACCACCTGAACACATCAATAAATGGACCAAAGACCATCCGATTGATAATGTAATTGGTGATCCTTCTAGACCAGTCTCCACTCGACATCAACTACAAACTGAAGCCTTGTTCTATTACTTTGATGTTTTCCTTTCTTTCGTTGAACCAAAGAGTTATAAAGAAGCATTAACGGAATCCTATGGGACTGAAGCCATGCAAGAAGAACTCAATGAGTTTGAACGTCTTAAAGTTTAGGTGCTTATACCTCATTCGGATCGTGTCATGATTATCACTTTGAACTGGATATACAAGGTTAAATTAGACTAACTGGGAGGTGTGTTAAAAAATAAGGCTAGGTTGGTAGCGAGGGGATATCATCAGGAAGAAGGTATAGACATTGAAGAATCTTTTGCTCTAGTTACATGACTTGAGGCCATCCGTATCTTTATTGCATTTGCCGCTCATATGAACATGATTGTCTATCAAATAGATGTGAAGAGACGCTTTCCATGAAATGGCATAACTATGTGAGCGAGAGTCACATTCTGTCAACCGGATTACGCCGGATACAGGTTTTTAGATCTATTAGAATCGCACCATACAGTGTAAAAAAAATGAAAATATATAGGCCATTACTTAGGCTTGAAATAGCAAGCAACCACGTTGTTGAGGTATGATTTTTCACTCATCAATTCATACTCTCCTAGAAAGTGTCTCCCAAAGGAACACGTTGAATCTACATTATTCATAAGAAGAGGGAAGGTAAAAGACATCTTATTTCAGGTGCATAAAAGATATTATGTAGATAATAAATTATAGCTTATGCTATCCACTACAACTGATCCCGTATTGTGAAACAATTTTTGGAAAGTCAACGTAGTTCGAAATTTAAGTTTTTGAATCGGATCAGGGCAAAACAATCATTCTTCAATTCTAGTACCTTCAAATTCACCGCAAAATTCCCAAGAGGCATCTTTAAACCAATCCGAAAATGTTGCATCTGAAATCACATTAAAAATAACTACTATGCGAACTATGCGACCCAGATGGATACTCCAATGGTGCTGATGAAATCCCATAGTACATGGATGAAGATTCCACAAAGGAAAGTCATTGTAGACATACACACTTAAAGATGTGAATGATTGAGCACCCGTATGATATCTCACAATCTCAATAGACCAGCACCTTAGTATTTGTTGTGTAACATATAGTTCCATGGTATCAACAAATCCATATCAAAAATGAACTTACAAGATGTTACAGCAACTAATCTTATTGATATAACTGAAGAAGGGACCATTAATAATAAGGGTCAGAAATTGGAATTTAGTGAAGGATTCTTCATTTCACTAACAGCTTTTGCAGCATTATTTGATCAATTGAGGTAGACTGGTTGCGCAGTTTACCAAAAGAAGTAGCATCTGGCAGTATTGCAACTTAGATGGGTGACCAGATTGTGAGTTTGGTCAATTCAAAGAACATAAAATCACAAACAAAACCAGTACGGAAGCTGAATACATCAACAGCCGTAATCCATCCAGAATGTATTATTGCCAAAATACTTTAGACGCAGATCCCAAAACTAGAACCGAGACTATTGGCCCCTTTGTAATTCTAACATAATACTCTGTACCCAATGATAATAAAGTAGCCAATTGTTTTTATGTTGCAAACAACTTCCAACACATCATGATCCAAGCCATATGATCATTCAGATAATTACTAAAGGCTTCATTCTAGGAGAAAGTGGAAATGGGGGTGTTTGGAGCTGTATCTTTGTTAAAATAGATTAATCAGCTGGCAGCACAACTTTCACGACAAGCTTATAGGATGAGAAAGAACTTGCATTTCCATACGATTTAAACTTGGAATGAAAAGCATGATCTCCAAGACTTCCTAAGACTCTGGAACATCTGGCAGACGAAGAGGAAGAGTAATGTTAGAAACTCTTCACATATCCTTTGTATCATATGTAAATAAGAAAATATAAAACATCAAAAAGATTTTTCATTTTATATAAATTTTACAAAAATAAAATAGAAAAATATAAAACCCATAAAAAGAAAATAGAAAATTAAAAAATCAAAAAATAGAAAATATATTTTTCATGACATGTCTTCTGAAAATCAATAATATTTACGACTTTAGAAATGTTATTCAATAATAAGACGAAGCTATAAATAAAGTTCGAGCTGAAGTTCTAAATGTTTTCAAACATTTCATTGGTTTGCTATTATTTCAGATAGCGGTTCGGTATTTATTTTTAATGGCAAAATTTTTACCAAAAAAAAACTTGACCTCGCAACGGGAAATTAATTTTTCTTAGGTATGAATTACTTCATATTCATACAAAGGATTGTGTATACTTTGCTACACAACCTGTGCCATCTATCAAATAAGTGTACGTGTCAGTCCATTTATTTATGTCTAACAAGAGAAATCATATTTTTTTTATTGGTGTAGTATTTCAAAAGAATTTTTTATCACTCAAACAATGTCTACAACTCTTTAACTAGAAAACGGAACATTATTTAAGGGATAAAATTTCAAATTCTTTTAAAATTAATCTATCAAAAGTCATCTCGAAATAAAAGGAAAAGTTTCCAAAACAATAGCGGATCTTCAATTAATGGGGAGTTAATATTATTTTAACTCAAATGGGCTTAAGATGTTATTTGTTTCAAATTTTTAGGACTCAAAGGAAAAATATAGGACTTATAATCTAAGTTAGCATCTTAAGGGACTTAAAATGATATTTCTATAACTTATTTAGACTTAATATTAAGTTTAAAATGAAAATAAAAAGAGTTAGAAACTCAAGGGACCATTTTTGCCATTTTGAAAATGTGATCGGTTAACACATTCCACACAAATCATATTACTCACAAAATCAAAAACAAAACACACACTTTCCTTCTCATTGCACATTTCGCACACTTCATACACAAAATTCAAAACTTGTTCTCAAGCTTCAAGGTGCTTTTTAACTCGTTTATAAACCATTTAACGTCACTTTGGTAAAATGAATTGGATTAAAACTCCTTTTTTCACTCAAAATTTGTTAGAAATCAATTTAGGGTTCATAAGTAAAAAGTTGAGGTTTTATTTAATTAGTTGAGGGGTTTTGTTCATTAGGATATGTTTAAGCTTTGTGTATAACAGTTTTTTATATATAGTCATCATCTATGATTTGTGTTGATTTTTTGTGTGATGAATGGTGCGAAACATGTATGTTTTGCGTGTTTGTTTGTGGGTTTGTGATAATTAGCCTCATTCTTGCTATCTTATTCCCTTTTAACCTGTATCTTGCTTCCTATGATCTCTTTTTTCTTGGAAAAGTTTGTTTCTAGGTGTGTTATAGTAAAATGGTTATAAGGTTGCTCGTATGATATGCTATGTGTGTAGGTTAACTATGTGTGGTCTCTTAATGCATGTTATTTGCCTCCTAGATGTTCTTTATGTTGATTGCCATAAGTTTCTCCTTTGAAAGTAGTCGAATTTGCACTTTTTTGCTCTAAATGATGATTACATCTCGTATGTATAGATTCTGTTATGTTCTTATATAATTTGTGATGTTTATGATTGAATATTTGGTTGTTTAAAGATTAGTAAAATCTAAATTATGATTTTTGAATCATGCGAAATATGACATGCTTGAATTTTACGAAGTATGTTTGATAAAGGTCTGTGCGAAATATGTTTGTCTAAGCTGTGTGTAACATGTTCTATATAACCTTTGCGAAATATGTTTGTCATAGTCTATGCGAAATATGTTTGTCTAAGTTTTGCGAAACATGTTTAGTATAACCTATGTGAAATATGTTTAGCATATTCTGTACAAAATATGCAGTCCTTTGTGAAACATGACAGGTGTAATATTCTATGCGAAATATGTAATTTTTATGAAAAGAAAATTTGTCCAAATTTTTTTCAAAATTTTGTTTGAAACATGTCTGTTATGTTATGATACTTGTGTTATTTGCCCTCTGTTTGAATGTTAGACTTAGGTTCATTTTTACTTGTCAAGTTGACTTAGTAATTTGACTTTGACTATTGACCGTAGTTGACGTTATTCAAAAAGTGTGTTAATACAGACATAATTGTATGAAACCTAATCTTAGTCATTATCTAAAATCAATCAAATCAACAAGGATAATCAACCTAATCAGTAAAATATATGTTGTATATATAAAACTGTATTGGTTAATTCTTAAGCAGAATCATGAATCAAGAAGAAATTCATCAAGTGACTGCTCGTGATGAAAAGTGGTGTTAGAAATGAAAATGTGGTAACATTATGGAAATTACATTAGTTTATCAATAGCCTAAAACACAAGGACTAGATTGTAATATTGCTAAAGATGGCTTATGTAAGGGATATATAAACCCCTCTAAGCTTCCTTAGAAGGGTAAACCTCTCATTTGTAACAATTCACTAATCATTCAATAATAAACAACTTTCTCTCTCTAAAATAGCTTATTCATATTTTGAATTTCCTTGATCTCTCGAGATCACAAATCTAGATTTCCTACAAGAGGTATCAGAGCTGCAAAGGTGATTCGTAATATGTTCATGATTACTCAATGTGCTTATTTCGATCAGATTCTAATATTATAGGTTTTGTATGAGAGCATATTTGATCAGATCAGGTTACGTATGAGATTTAACTGCTTCACTGTTCATTTGAGTAACTTTTTTTTTAGTCTTTTAAGTCTATATCAGTCGAAAACTGTTTCAAAATTGTCACAACAGTCCAAAAACAGTCACGCGCTTAACAGTCAAATATGTCTATATCCATTTGTAACAATGCAGAAAATTTTAGCAACAGCTTATTTACGTAATTGATTAGTTTAAACTGCTTATTTCATTAATTGATTCAAAAATGTGAAAACTTAGAGGTTTCGGAAACCACTCCTGACACAGTTACGAAATTAAATTTATGAAAGTATGGTTTCGGTTTCGGAAACGTTTACATAAGGAGGTTTTGGTTTCGAGAATGCTTACAGAAACAGCTTTCGTAAAAAGGTTTCATATGATGGTTACATATGA
>BQNB010015771.1:59723-72670 GCA_026074375.1 Tanacetum coccineum | reverse complement strand
ATCTTTATAATATCTAGATATTATTTATAAAGATGAAAAGTCTTGGTCTCACTTGAAAAGTCTTGGTTAAATCTTGAAATTTTCGGCATATATATATATAAGATGAAATATTTGATTATTTTGAGTATTGGGTATAATCGTGGGTATTCGTTTAGGCGTAGTTAGGTTTTAGAACTTCCGGGTATGCCTAAACGCATTTTATTATGAAACGTAAGCATTTTACGTAGCCGATAAAAATAAGATGAACAAAGTTATTAATTATCCTCATAATAATCATATAACACTTGCTTGATGTAAATATTTAATCGTTTAATGCCCGTTTACATTGTATGATCATTTTCAGTTTACGCGATTTAACTTAACGTTTACGGTTTAAGAGCAAACGCGTAAAACCCTAAAAATAAATTGTGAATTTCATAATGTCATACAATGACCTAAAACACGAGATGTTATAACTAAGCTAATAAAACTAAAATCTACTTATTAAAACTAGATTACCAGATTACTATAAGCTTATAACAACTTAATTAAACACAAATTAACAACTGAATTAAGCTAAATTATAAGATTTAACACTATGCTTACTATTTTTGGTTTTTGAGTTTTATAAGACATAAATGAAAAACTACTTAAGTTCTAAACTAATTTAACTAAAGACAGATTAATAAACAAGATTAATAAGCATACTTAACAAACAAAAAGCACAATTAAGCTAAAAAAATAAGCAATATAAGCAATTAAGAAGTAACTAGATTATAACTACACTAATTAAGCTAGAAAATGAAGAACAAGGAATTTTAAAAGAAGATTAACCAAAGGCTTCAGCTAAACAGAAGCTAGAATGCTCTTAGAGCTTATCTTGGCTTATCATAGATAAGCCAGTGATTGTCCATGAGAGCCCTTCCCTTTTTAGCTCTCCTTCCATTATAAAATCCAATAAGTACAAGGTATTACTTTTGATTTTAGAGTTAAGGTGTAATTAAGGTTTGTTTAAGCTGAATAATAAGCTTAAAGACTTATTAGAGCTATTAAGAGCTTATATGAGCTTTAGCTTATTTATAAAGAAAAAGTGAGAGCTTATTAGAGTAAACAAAAGAGCTTCAGACAGATTAATTAAGAGTAAAACTAATTCATTAACATAAAACTTTCATTACATTACTTGAAAAGAGATTACAAAAGTTAAAAGAAATTACATAAGCTATAATTGAAAATTAAGCTAAAACTAAAAGCTACTCACTAGCTATGTGTGTGTGTGATAGTGAGGGCTATTTATAGCCAACTGATGAAGCTTCTAGGTCTTTGCTTGCATCCCAAGCTCTTTCTAATCTCAGCCAATCATTCCATCAATCATTTGAGAGTCATCTTGAGCCGTTGGATGAGATTCAATCTCACACGGATTGCCAGCGTGGCAATCCGTGATGTGACACTTTGTGTTACTTCTGTGAGTATACCCAGTGCAATTCCCATCGTTCTAGTGTGTTTTCTTCATCCAACGTGGCATCTAGCTTGATTTAATTAATGAGAATGGCATGGAATGTCGTTTTTGACCCTTCCATCTTGTTCATAAGCCCCTGAATTGTCCTTTGTACCCTCTAATTGTGATTTGCCCCATCGTTTTACCCTGGTTAAATTGTGAAGAAGAAGGATGAATAGTAACCTTTTTTCGCGCCAGTTTTACCTTAAAACGGGTAAAGAAAATTTAAACTTTGGCCTATTGTCAAAACTGGCCCTTGTCTTTGTTTATCCAAAGTTTCAGTGTAAAACATCTTTGGAATTTGGCAATTTAAGTCCCTGTGGTTTAGTGAAAAAGGATTGGGCTAGGGTATTGGGCTTATGTAATGGGCTATTGAATCCGGGTATGATTTTTAGGGTTTAAGGGCCCAATAAGAGTTTAAGGGACCATTTTTGTAACTTTTGAAACTTGGAGGGTTGATTTGAAACATTTTGGGGTTTTGTCTTTTTGTAGTTGACTTCTGTTGACCAAGGTTGACTGGAGGTTGACCACAGCTTTGACTTTGGCTTCCGGCTTTCGTACACTCTTCCGTTCTCGTGTCCGTGTTTGCCCGTTTTTGACGGTTTTCTTGTGATTTTTGATATATCCGTACATGCACACACAAAACACAAAAACAAGTATATTTTTGCCATTTTTAGTATGTTTTTAGTCATTTAGGGTCATTTTTGGTGTTAACGGATATGTGTATTTTACACCTATTAATCACCCAGGGAAGGCGAATGTTGTCGCTGATGCGTTGAGCAGGAAGGATAAGGAACCGATTCGAGTGCGTGCTTTAGTGGTGACGGTACATAACAATTTACCCGAACAAATTTGAAATGCACAAGTTGAAGCGTGCAAGGAGGAATATATTGGTGCCGAAGGATTTCGTGGCGAAGGGGAGCCATTTAAAGTTAGATCCGATGGTACGAAATGTCTAAAAGGACGAGTATGGTTACCCTTATTCGGAGGATTGAGGGATCTAATCATGTTGGAATCTCATAAATCAAAATATTCCATTCATCCTGGATCGGATAAAATGTACCATGATTTAAGGAAGTTATACTGGTGGCCGAATATGAAAGCTAACATTGCGACATATGTTAGTAAGTTCTTGACATGTGCTAAAGTCAAGGCTGAACACCAAAAGCCGTCAGGATTACTTCAGCAGCCTCTCTTCCCGACATAAATCATATATTTAAGTGTGTGTGCTCAAATTAATTTAAACCATTAAATCCACATATTTAGATAGTTGAAATCCGACCAAGCTTTACACATGGGCCTTTTGGGCTAATATGTTAATCACTTAGTAAGATCACAACTCAAAGCAAACAAAAACCTCCTTAGCTAAGACATCGTTGGTTCACTTGCCCCATGAATGACTTTCTTCTCTAGCATCCCACCGTCATCGGGTAAGTGCTAAGGCTTTTGACACCCCATCCGGAGAATAATAATCGAGACGCATGATCTTCCGATGAAAAAGCCTTGTAGACTTTTGCAAATTTTGGTTCAAAAGAGTACCTTGGTTTTAGAAAAGGAAACTTTTACTATTTATTTTCTAACTTGCAACATTATCATTATTATTTACATTATTAGGCTAGGAACCGGTATCACTTTTCTTTCGACGACACATAGGCAAGCCTTCGAATGAGCTCGTTTGTATCTTATTATGATACCAACCCTAAATATACATCCTCCACCCTTTCTTTCGATGTCACATCGGGAGCGAACCGACAAATGCCCATGTACTTTATTGCGATGGAGTTTGTATATTAATTATTAACACTAAGGATTTATAACTTGCATCCTTCAACTACATTTTTTTTTCATCATTTATTATTTTATTTTTTTTATATTATTAATTCAACACATTATTTTTGCAAATAGAAAAAATTTCATTTTAGAAAACCAAAGTATAAACTTGAACCAAAATTCTTATTTACAAATGATGTTGACTTCATCATCGATAAAGCTTTTTCTCTGAATATGTTGATTAGACTTTTAAGAGTAAAACTCTAATTTGTAAAAATTAAAGCGGAGATCACGATCGATTATATTTTAAGAACTCCGGGGAAGAAAAACCACAAGTTATTCTTATAAGCCTTTAAGTTTTCCAAATAAACTTTGTTTAGCATCCTAATTCGTAATCAACACTATCATCTCTTATTCTTTGCAATTTAAAATCCCTAATAAAGAGATTCGCAAATACTTAGCCTATATAAAATCCAACTTGGCATATTTAAAATCTACTTAAGATTAGCACAAGTCTTCATTTACTAATGATTTCAAGTCTAGCATGTTTAAAGTCTACATGAGACTAGCACAAACTATCATTATTATTTGTTAAGGGAGAAAGCTAGAACTCAACACGTTCGATCGGGTTACAAATTACTTCTCATTCTCACCAACGGAAAACCTACATTCATGTCTTAACACTTATTATTATTATTATTATTATTATTATTTTTTCAACTACTAATATTTTTTTTCTACAAATAAGATCTTAAAAATTTAAATTTTTTGCTATTTTTGTGGAAAAACGGGTACGTGAGAACAAAACAATAAGCAGGTGACATCAAATCAATATATTTCCTCCCCAAACTAAAACGAAACATTGTCCTCAATGTTTAAGGTCGGGTTTCTACGAAAATCTAAGCCATTTATTAAGTATGCAAAGATAAACATGAATCGATAATGATGAAAGGATATCGGATTTCCCCAAACTAATTTCAAACAAAGGATCAGAAGCTCGAGTGAAACGGGATACAACACCAGACACGAGAGGCTTCAGAAATTGTTGGGTTCATCCTGCAAAAATCACAAGTACAAACAACAAACACGAAGAACGGTAGAGACTAGCCTCAACACATCACAACACATTAAAAATAGAAAGAAAATAGAAAAGGATAGGCATGGGGTGAACTCCCACGAAGCGGCTTGTTTTTGGTCACCGAGTCACAAGCTCGACTCGATCCCTGAATTAATTGTCCTTAGGGAGAGCAACACTTAGAACAAGAAACTTCCATTGAAAATGCCCCCGGCTCTAGATAAAAAAAATGAAAAGGTGATGATGCCGGGGTCAAAAATAGTGTCTTCACTCCCGAAGGAGAGAAATGAAGAAAGAAAGAGAATGAAGGTCAAATCGGAAACAAGGGTGGGTAAAATATCGGCCATAAAATCATGAGATTTAGAAACACCCTTAAACTCTTTGATTATCAAAATACCCGCTTCGGGTTCAAAACATTTCTCAACATCCGGTGGTTCCGGTGGAGGACGAGGAATTGACGGATCATCTTGATGGTCAAGGTTAGGTAACTCATTATCTTCATCTTCGGAATCATCATTCTCAACACCTGGTGGAATTAAATCATCTGGAACAAGGAAAATATATCGATCTTATTCTGAGCGGGACTCAATATCCCTCAAACGGGGATAAGAGATACAGGAAGAGACTCGATAATTGAACTTTGATTAGCATGAACATTTTCCTGTGACTGGGAAGTTGAAATCTCACAAAGCACTGTCATAAGACTAAGATATTCCCCAAATTCACGATCATTCCTCGAAGGAAGTGTTAAAAGTTCACCGGCGAACTCATGGTGAAGAGGATCACTTCTTGGAGAAAAAGTAATCGAAGATTCATTTTGTTCTGGATCATGATCGGAAATCACTTCGGAAGCGAGATTATGGGAAGCATCATCACTAAGCAGATTATCAAGAAAAGTTACGTCTCCTTCTGAATCGAAATAACCTTCCTCAAAGTTAGAAGAAACTTCCATAGCTAGAAAAGCATCGATCTCATCAATATCGTCTTCTGGAGCAAAACACTCAACCTTATCGGACAAAGGTGTGTTAAGTAAAACTGGCTCATCGGAAACGTTGGAATTCTTGATCTCGACATCTTCTTCCATTTCATCAAAAAGAGGATTTATGGTGCTAGATTTGAACTTGTCATCAAATTCAAAAAGAGGATTTGAATGATCTTGAAAATTTCCTTCTTGAACATCTTTTTTAAGAAGAGTGAGTTCATCGGCTGAAACCTCAAGGATTATCACCTAGTCTTCTCACCGGAGAAGAAATAGGAAGAAGGTTAATCAGTATGAGTAGTGGTATTTGCCACTAAACGGATCACTTCTTTTGAAAATCGATGACAGGAAATGGATGTGAACAAAAAATGGCTTATCTTAGTTTCTTCTCAGATTTATCGGCAATAATAAACAAGTTCCTTCTTTCCTACTCTTAAAGTCAATGTTATATTCGTTACTAATCATGAGATCTTGCAGTGCGAAGGAAGGTCTTCCTAAAATAATAGGCACTCTTTGGGTCGGAGTTTAAAAATTAACCACCACAAAAATCCGAAGAAAAAGTGATAACATCAACTCTAACTACAACATCCTCGGCTATACCCATTGGGTGAGTAATGGAACGATTAGCAAGCTCGAGTGTCATTCGAGTGGGCTTCAAAGCTCCAAGCCCAAGTTGCTTGTAGATAGAATGAGGTAAAAGATTTATGCTAGCTCCGGAATCGGCTAAAGCACTAGTCCTATCAAGTTCTTGTAAAGCACACAGAATAAGAAATTTTCCCGGATCTTCGAGCTTCTCGGGAACTTTGTTCATGATGATAGCAAAACATTCAGCATTAACGGTTGTAATGGCGATTTCTTCGAGCTTCTCTTTGTTCCTTAGCAAACCGCTTAACCATTTGTTTAAACTTCGGCCTAACCACTCTTCCACCGGCCCCCATCATTTCGAGAGAGCATCTTTCATCCATCTCTATACGGAGTTGTTTGAACATCTTCAAGAACCGACTATGTTGAGCACTTGGTTTTCGTTCTTATACACTTTCATCCTTCGGATAGGGAAGTTTAGATTGTTAGACGTTTTGGTTTTGGAGAATTAGATCTTTGAGTTTCATTAACAGTTTTTCATTGCTTTTGGTATTGGATTTCCATAAAAATGGAACTCTTCTTCCTACGAGGTGGGACTTTGTGTTTACGGTATTTCCAAATTTGGATTTTGCACTTTTTCCAGTTGACGTCTCTGGGGTTTTGTTCGGGTCTTTTGAAGGATTAGAAACAACCGGGCAGTAGGAGCAAGAGGGTCGAAGGTCTTACAAAAGTATTTACGCTCCTTGTAGCTGTGATACATTAATTTGTGACGGGGTTGATTTGTCTTTTTTCAGCTAATAATATTATAATAATATATAATAAAATATAAAAAATATATATAATCTAAAAACACAACAAATCAATAAAACCGGGAGCAGTATAGAATTTTCCCGGGTCGTTAATCCCCAACGAGGCTGTGCTGGAAAATCGATACAATTGGAAGATTGGAGTTTGAAAGTGAGAATTGATTTGAGAGTGTGGAAAGCTAAATTAAACAATAGTAAACAAAACGTTTAATGGAAAAAACTAAAATTATGAATTTAAGCTAGAAAACGAGAACACAGAATTCCGAACAACAGGGGCAAAACTAAACTTCAAAAATTAAACCCTACGGAGAAATTTACACTTTCTAAATACTCTAGGAGGACTAATAACGAAGATTGAAAAATACTAGATGAAAACGTGGGGTCGTTTGACCCAAAAAGAGTCAAGACAAAAAAAACCGCACCAGAGGCCGTTCTTTAATAAATCAAAAAGTTACAAAAATGACCCTACGAATTTTTTATTTTTTTCCTACTAACTATACGGAGCTAAATAAAAATTTTCTAAAAAGAAATATTTTTTGATTAATTTTTGTATTTTTATGAATTTTTTAAAATTGTAGCTAATATTAAAATTATAAAAAATCTAAACGACTTTTAAAAAATTCTATGAAAATTTTACCTAAAATACTAGATACTATATATTATCCTACGAAAAATAAGAAACTAAAACTTGGCTTATAAATAAGCCCGAAATAAGCTGTAAACAGCTTATAGACTAAAAGGCAAAAACACCCTTAAATACCTAAGCCCTTGGGACACTAACGTAAAAGTCCCAAGGGCGCAGCGGTAAGTGTGTGTATAAAGAGGGGATGTATCGAGGGTAGAGACCCGGGTTCGAGTCTTGCTCACCCGGGTCACCCCTTGTCTTCCCTTTTTTTTTCGAAAAACTTTGTGAACCAAAGTTGTTAAGCTTATTGAGCTTAACAACTTTCAAAACTACAACTTTTTCTAAAAAGCTAAGAATAAGCTTAAAATGAGCTTTTAAAAACGACAGTTGGCTTAAATGAGCTTAAGGGCTTAAAATACTTAAGACTTTTGGACACTTGGGACACTTAAGCTAAAACTTAGGCTAAATAAGCTAAGGGAATAAACTAACTTATCTTAAATAAGCACTTTGAGCTAAATTCTATAACTAAATAAGCTAAAAAAAGGCTTAAACTTAGACAGTAAGCTAGACTAAGCTTAAAAGCAAAAAGGCAAAGCTGTTAACAAAATAAGCAAAGAAAGTGGGCAAATAAGCACTCACAGCTTATCACTCCATCCTAAAAAGCAACTAGGAACACAAATAAGCTCATTAAATAAGCTCAATAAGCCAAGAAAGTAAATAAGCAATCCCTACACTAAAGCTAAGCAAAAACAGTTAAGGGGCAACTTTGAGCTTAAAAATAAGCTCTCAAAGGGGCTTTTTAAGGACTGAAATTGAAGGAACTTAACAAAGAGCTTATTGGCTTTTTAGAAAAGCCAATAACTCATGCTGAGGTTAACTAATAAGCTAGATGGATGGGCTTAAATTTCTCCCCACAGCACCCAGGGAGATATTAAGCTAAAACAAGGGCTTAATTTGACAGCTTATTTTAAGCTGTCAAATAAGCTCAAATTAAAAGACTTAGTTAAAACAGATGAAGAACACCAAGGAAAGAACTTGTGCACAAATTTTAAGCTTCTAAAACACTAATAATCCTGCTGATTTTTAGAGAATGAAAAAGGGCTTTTAGCTTTTATAAAAATGACACTTGAAATTTTGGCAGGTTTGACTCAACAAGTCAAAATGACTCAAGGTGTTTTTCAGCTTGTTTTAAACACACAAATGACATTCTTTTTGAAGCTAAAACCCAAGTCTACAAGAGCTTATGAAATAAGCTCTTGTAGCTTTTTTTAAACACCACAGTTTCAAATGGTCACTTAGAAAACCTTGAAAAACATTCTTCAAACTTAAAAAACTTTTAAAAACAGCCTCAAATAAGCTTAATACTTAAGCCAAAGTTTACCAACTTGACACCAACCCATACAAAACTTGTTTTGACCCGTTTTTACACTTAACCCAAACACCCCTTAATATTCTAAAAACGAATTTTAGAGCTTATACAAACTGATTTAAGCATTCATTTTTAGAATCAAGTATAGTTCAGCATTAACAAACATAAATATAGCATAAACAACTAAGAATATTCCAACTTAAGCTATGAATCAGCACAAATGAAGCTATTTGCCTCAGTAACTTTTAAAGCAAATGTTTAATAAGAGGTGTTACCTTAATCCTTGCTTTAAAAAACGTTTTGTTTCCCTCAAAGAAGCTCTAAACTTACCCAAATCTTATAAATAAGCTTAAACTAAGCAAACCCAATGAGCCATCCCAAATTGCTCATTCATCCATATGCTTTATCCAACAGTAACTTTGTCTTTTGAATTTTTCCTAGATTTTTGATTAATAGTTTTAAAAACAGTTTGAAAGAAGTATTTATAGCTTATATGACTTATAATCTTTAAGGATATTAACAACAGAACACATCAAACTCACTCTCCTTATTTAATAAAGAAGTAATAAAGATATAAAACTGAAAAGAAATTACACACTAAGATTTTTTAAACACTAAAAACTACCCTCTTGCCACAATGGGCTTACAAAGCTTAAATAGGAAAACAAAACGAGCTAGGGTTTTGCACTTGGTCTCTTGTCTTCTTGCTAGTGTGTTTCTTTGTAGACACACAAACACCTTGTGTTTGTTGTGAGAGTGTAGACAACATTGATCTTGGCCCTTCATTCCCCTTGGTGCCCAAGTCGAAGTATATTAACCCTTGATGAATTTGGTGGATTTATGGATTGCCAACATGGCAAACCCATGTGGGGGGGGGGGGGTGGGGTGGGGGTTAGGATGTGTTGAGGGTTTTGGGTGTATATGTGAATGATCAACGTGTGAGGGAAGAAATGCTAGGTTGGTGGTGTTATGGCGTGGAGTTTTGGCGGGAAACAAACGAAGGAGATGTACAGTGATTTGAACATTGGGGTGAAGGTTTGGGGTTTTGGCAAGTTTGGCCCCTCATGTTGTATATAGTTGTTGCACCCATGGTCCTTGTGTTTTAACGGGTTTGAAAACTTGGCAAGAACACCCCCTGAGGGTTATATATCCAATTGCACCACAAGTCCTTGCGATGTATGCCTTTGAAATGTTGGCAGTTTTGCCCCTTGTGGTTTAACTTTGCCAATTTGGCAGCTTTAACCCTCCTCTTTCTTTTCTTCTTTCTCCTCTTTAAATAAGTTTAGGGATTTAACAAGTTTAGTCCCTAAACTTGTTTTTCTTGACTTTTGGCTTCGGGGTTGACTTGGGTTGACTTTTTGACTTTTGGGCTTGGACTTTGACTTTGTCTTTTTCCTGCTTTTCCATTCCGAGCCCGGTTTTGTCGTTTTGGCTTCGTTTTTCGTCCTTTTCTTAAATATCCGTTCCTGCACAACACAATTAG
The DNA here is from genome assembly GCA_026074375.1 of Tanacetum coccineum. NCBI lineage: Eukaryota > Viridiplantae > Streptophyta > Magnoliopsida > Asterales > Asteraceae > Tanacetum > Tanacetum coccineum. The sequence continues at coordinate 62,507 of BQNB010015771.1, read as the reverse complement.
CAAAACAAGCATATATTTGGCATTTTAAGTCCGTTTTTGGTTATTTTAGCTCGTTTTTAAACTTCGTGTGGTGATAGCATTAATTTGCTCATGAGGGTTAGTTACGGTTTGACTTGGAAGAGTTCCTGAATTCGAAGTAGAGTCGGAATTTTTGAAATTATTACAAAGACTTGTCAACAAACTCATAACATTAGCCATTTGATTCTGCAAATTTTGACCTTGATTTTGAACATTCTTCAACACCGCATCATTTGCCTTGACGTAGTTTTCAAAATCCATTTTCGAAACACCTTGAATTTGGGGCGTAGGAGCTTGATAAACTGGGGTTTGAATTGTTGGAGGTTGGTAAACTTGTCCTTGGTTGAAATTGCCTCCACGGTTTTGATTCGAATTGTTTCCTTGATATCGGCTTTGGTTTCCTTGGTTGTTTTGAACATTTAGTTGATTAAAACCGGGTGGTCTCATTTGATTTGCCAAATTAGGAGGATTCCTTTGAACAAAGTTGCCAACGGCGGCGGTTTGTTGGAATTGATGAATGTTATCATGAAAAACGGGAAATTCATTCCTTGTTAACGGACAATTGTTGAAATTATGGTTTGAACCACATGTAACACAAACTTCCTCGACTGCTTTGACGGTAGCAGGAGTCGTAACATTCTTTTCACTAATCATCTTTTCTAATCGGCTCATTCGAATATCCATTTTGTCTTCAAGAGAAGCGGCGAGTTGTTGAAATTCAAAAGAATTAGAAGGTGTAGAAGTAGAAAGAGGAGCATTCGTACTCACTCTTGGTTCAATTGCACGACTTCTTGAATAACGAACCTTGGATTTACTCTCAATAATGGCTAAACCATCACGAGGCATCTTATCTAGAAAATTTCCACCCGCGGCGGAATCTAAAGCATCTTGATCATTGGTATTCAAAGAATTGTAGAACGTATCAAGTTGATGTAATTCCGAGAAACCATGATGAGGACATTGACGAAGAAGTCCTTTGAAACGTTCCCATGCTTCGTTGAAAGTTTCATTCGGTTTTTGGTAGAAAGTGGTGATTTCATTTCGAAGGTAAGTTGTTTTCGAAGGTGGAAAGAATTGGTTTATGAATTTCGAGACAAGATCATCCCACGTTAGAATCGATCGAGGTGGTTCTAGCCAAGTCCGGGCTTCACCTTCGAGAGAGAAAGGAAAAAGCAAAAGCTTAATCGACGTGTTCGGAACTTCGGGATGTCTAAACGTAGAAGTGACTTTGTTGAAAAATCGAAGATGATTATGAGGGTCTTGTTTACCCGTAAATTGATTACTTTGAACAAGATTAATCAAAGTTTGTTTAAGCTCAAAATTGTTTGCATTTATCGGTGGAACAACAATTGCATCTTCGTATCCCTCGATGGGAGCTTGTAGCATCTGAGCCATGGTACGATTGTCGGCCATTGGAAACTCGGGTTCCTCAACAATAACCGGTGTTATTTGTTGTTGTCGACGATTTCGATTACGAGTTTGAGAACGAGTGCGCATGCACTAAAAATAAAGAAATTAAAAAGTAAACAAAAATTACACTAATTTTTTGGATTTTTGAATTTTTGAATTTTTTTTAACAATCTATTTTAAACGGATACACGGAAGACAACTTAAACCAAATAATCGAATTACTTCACGGTAACTCTTAAAATTTCTTCTTAAGGTGAGTCGTATTTCGTAAATGACACAAATGACAAGTTTTAAAATCTTTGATTCGATTTGGGAACTTTTCAAGTTCACCGGAACTTATTTAATACCTCGATTGAGAGTATTATATGTTGGTGTTCGTTACCAACTTTGTGTATTTTATTTTTTTTAAGGAAATATATTTTATTATTTTTTTTATATGATAACTATACTAAAAAGAAAAAGAAAATATTTTTTTACTTTTTATATTTTTGAATTTTTTTGAATTTTTGAAGTATTTAACAAAAATGAAACTTTCGAGGACGAAAGGATCTTCAAACCAAAAACAACAAACGTAAACGACGGAATCTTTAACACAAGTCCCCGGCAGCGGTGCCAAAAATTGATTGTGTAATTTTAACACAATATATTATATTAATACACAAAAGTATAGAGAATAATTCCCAAACTAGCCCGTCTGCTTTCTCGGGTCGTTTCCCCAACGACTTGTGAAATTGAAACCACTCCTTAGTTTGGATTATGATTTGAATAAGAGCAAAGATTGATTTGGTTATCTATGACTACTAAATAAAAGCAACAAATAGAATAAGCACACAAAAGCAATTAAACACTTAAAACAAATAACGGGAACAATTAAGAGACTACAAATAAGCAAGTAAGACCAAATTAAACTTTTAAAAATGCAAACTAAATTTCTAAACCTAAAATAGGACAAAAGAAAATTTTAGGAAAAAGAAAAATATTTTTTTGATTATTTTTGAATTTATTATGAATTAAAAACTAATTTAATCTAATTAAATCCTAAAAAATAGCAAATTAAGTCCTAAAAATTAAGAAAAATGATTTTTAAACTTAGAAAAGTCTAAAATAACATAAAAACTCAGAAAACTATTTTTAACTATTTTTAAAATTAAAATCCTATTTTTAAAATTAAAAATAAAAGCTTAAAAATGAAAATTAAAATCTAAAAGTGTTGAAAATGATTTTTCTGAATGTAAACCTAAAAGTATTTATTCTAATACTAAAAACTATTTTTTTGTAATTTTCTAAAAATTATTTCTATTTTTAATGTATTTTCGAAAATTAAAACCTAAGAAAAATGATTAAAAATAATCTACT
>BQNB010015771.1:0-56064 GCA_026074375.1 Tanacetum coccineum | reverse complement strand
CTTGGTTAAAGGTGAATAGTTGAAATTTACCTAAGTAGTATTATTATTATATATTTTATAGGTACGTAAAACTGCTATCAGCTACCATAGGCTTGTACTTAACACATAAACCTGACCGAAGGGTGGAACTTCGGTACTAGAGATGATCCAATCTTCATACGCCGAACATATAACATAGCCATATAACTTTTCAGGCATAGACATATAACATTGCACCTTACATAGGGATAGTGTTAGGTTTTAAATTCACTCAGCCACTCAGATAGGGTTTAAATATGTTTTTGTGAAGAACACTCAATTTGCACAGACATAATCTAGACAGCTACCATAGGCTTGTACTTAACACATAAACCTGACCGAAGGGTGGAACTTGGTTACTAGAGAGGATCCAATCTTCATGCGCCGAACATAAGCCTTTATTTCTTTTGAACTATTATAACTCATATAGAACTTTTTTTTCATTACAACTAAGGCTCAGCACAAGACTTTCTTTATTCAACTTTTAGATATTTCTGCAATATAGCATTAAAAGGAGCGCTTGCGAGATACATTTCACGTGATAGGCTTCGGTCTAGTAAATGATGATTAAGCACAAGTTCTAGAGCTTCTAAATTACTGGCTCTCTCAAATATAATTTTCAACCAATACCAATGTTCCAGAAAAGGTGACAAAGACCATACGTACACATCCATAACGACAGAATAGACACATATGACTGCAATCAAACCTTAACTCGAACAAGCTAAAGGCATCAATTATCTTAGGTACCAAAGGTGGATACCTGAATATTTTAAGGCTTAGATTTCTCACAATTTAGTGGACTCGGGTGTGCTAGCTATAATGTCAATCCGGTTGGACTTGCCTTACTAAGAGCATTTTTAATTTCAAAACATATAATAAAATATTAGCTAGAAAAATTTTTAATAGGGAAAACATAGAGGGATATGATTAATTTTTCCTATTTGGCTCCCCTCCACACTTAAGTTGAACATTGCCCTCAATGTGATAACTGATAATAGAGATAAAATAGGGAAAATTAAGGGAAAATGATACTTCCCGAGGCATAGAGAAATGCATAGCTATAAGCTAATCTTAAGCATACATCGTAATTTTCCACATCTTTTAAGCTAGAGTACCTGCTTAAGAGTAAATAAAAGCACATAAAGAGAAAATATTTTTGTTGATTTTTTTAGATAAAATATATTAGTAGAGGAATGGAGGAGGAACTCCTCCACACATAAGTGAAAGCACGGGTTGCCTCCCGAGAAGCGCTTAATTTTTTAAGAGAGTCGTTAGCTAGACTCATATTTTGGGGGTCATTTGTTTAGAAAAAAAGGAGTGATTGTTTCCTTTGGGTTATTATCTTCTTCGTGATATAGTTTGAGTCGGTGACCATTGACTATGAACGTCTTTCCATCTTTTCCATAAAGTTCAACATATTCGGATGGATATTGATGTTTCACTACATAAGGTCCCAACCATCGAGATCTAAGTTTCGATTGTTTAAACTTGTACTTTGAGTGAAAAAGTAGGACTTTATTTCCTTGCTTGAATTCCTTTCTCATTCATAATTTTCTGTCATGCCAGACTTTGATTCTTTCCTTGTATAGACGAGAGTTTTCATATGCTTGGTATCTAAATTCGTCTAACTCGTGCAATTGGAACATTCTTTTCTCACCAGCAACGATTAAATCTGGGTTGCAATTCTTCAGTGCCCCGTATGCACGGTGTTCAATTTCAAATGGTAAATGGCAGTTCTTTTCGTATATTAGTTTGTATGGTGTGGTACCGGTAGGTGTTTTGTAGGCAGTGCGAAAAGCCCATAGAGCATCATCAACTTTTCTTGACCAAATAGCATGATTGTCTTTAACAGTTTTTTCAAGAATTCTTTTAAGAGCCCTATTTGTGTTTTCCACTTGACCACTAGTTTGAGGGTGATAAGATGTAGAGAAACAGTGGTTAACTCCATATCTTTTCATAGTTTTTTCCATTATTTTGTTACAGAAGTGAGTACCTCGATAGCTGATTAGAGCTTTGGGCATTCCAAAACGGCAAAATAGCTTCTTCAGAAAGGTGATTACTACTCGGGCGTCATTGGTTGGTAAAGCTTGAGCTTCGGCCCATTTAGATACGTAATCTACGGCGACTAGAATGTATTCAAAGTTATATGATTTTGGGAACAGTCCCATAAAGTCGATACCCCATATGTCGAAAATTTTACATACTTGAATGTTGTTCAAGGGCATCTCATCACGTTTTGATATATATTCGGTCTTTTGGCATGCTTCACATAAGCGAACTAGAGGATGAGCTTCTTTGATGATTGTTGGCCAGTAAAATCCTGAATCAAGGACTTTTTTAGCAGCTATGTTTGGTCCATAATGTCCACCTGTTGTTCCGTGGTGACATTTATCTAAAATGGTTCGGGTTTCTGGTCTAGATATACAACGTTTGATCGTACCATCAGAACATACTTTGAAAAGGTAAGTTTCCTCCCAAAAGTAGTGTTTGAGGTCAGAGAAAAATTTATTCTTTTGTTGATATGTCATCCCTTTTGGTATAATATTACCGACTAGGTAGTTTGCAAAGTCTGCGAACCACGGTTCGTCTTTGGTGTTGATTTCCATAAGAGTTTCTCCGGGAAAGTTATCATCGACTTCACTATCATCGCTTGTCTCATTGTTTTCAAGTCGGGATAAGTGATCGGCTGCAACATTTTTGGTACCTTTTCTATCTTTGATTTCTATGTCGAATTCTTGTAGAAGTAAGATCCATCGAATAAGGCGTGGTTTAGCATCTTGCTTTTTAAATAAGTGCCTTAGAGCTGAATGATCGGTATGAACAATAGTTTTTGAGAGAATAAGATAGGATCTGAATTTGTCAAATGCAAAAACTACAGCCATAAGTTCTTTTTCGGTTACGGTGTATTTTTGTTGAGCGGAATTAAGGGTTTTGCTTGCGAAGTAGATCGGGTGAAAGTTTTTACCATCTTTTTGACCTAAGATGGCTCCTACAGCGAAATCACTTGCATCACACATAAGTTCAAACAGAAGATTCCAGTTCGGGCTTACGATCACAGGAGCACATGTGAGTTTCTCTTTCAATGATTCAAAAGCTTTTTGACATTCATCGTCGAATTCAAATGGAGTATCTTTTTCGAGCAGTTTAGTTATAGGTCGAGCAATTTTCGAGAAGTCTTTAATGAAACGTCGGTAAAAACCGGCATGTCCGAGAAAGCTTCTAACACCTTTGATATTAGTAGGGGGTGGAAGTTTTGAGATTACATCGATTTTTGCTTTGTCGATTTCAAGTCCAGTACTAGACACCTTGTATCCGAGCACAATTCCTTCTTTGACCATGAAATGACATTTTTCCCAGTTTAGGACGAGATGAGCGTCTTTACAACGTTGGAGCATTTTATCAAGGTTGTTTAGGCATGTGTTGAAAGAGTTTCTAAAGACGGAGAAATCGTCCATGAATACTTCGACTGATTCTTCAATCATATCGTGAAAGATTGCCAACATACACCTTTGAAATATGGCAGGAGCATTACATAACCCAAAAGGCATTCGCCTATAAGCGTATGTGCCGAAAGGACACGTGAATGTTGTTTTTTCTTGATCATTAGGATCGATAGGAATTGGAAAATACCTAGAAAAACCATCCAGGAAACAGAAATATTTATTTCCTGCGAGTCTTTCTAGCATTTGATCCATAAATGGTAAAGGAAAATGATCTTTTGCGGTTGCTTCATTGAGTTTACGATAATCGATGCATACTCGCCAACCAGTAATGGTTCTCGTTGGAACAAGGTCATCATTTTCGTTGGTGACAACTGTAATACCACCTTTCTTGGGTACACAGTGGATAGGACTAACCCAAGGACTTTTGGCAATTGGATAAATTATGCCGGTATCCAAGAGTTTTACGATTTCTTTTTTGACAACTTCCTGCATGTTCAGATTTAACCTTCTTTATTTTTGAATAACGGGTTTCTTATCATCCAGAAGTTGTATCTTGTGTTTGCAAAATGATGGGAAAATACCAGGAATATCTGTTGTTTTCCAAGCAAAGGCTTGCTTGTGCTTTTTAAGGACATATATGAGTTTGTTTTTCTTTTCTTTGGATTGATGAGATGATATGATAACAGGAAGAAAAGAGGGTTCTTCCAAGAATACATATTCCAGATTATCAGGAAGAGGTTTAAGTTTGAGATCCGTAGGTGGTTCTTCGAGAGATGTTTTGATCTTATAATCAGTATTGATGGTGATTTTTTCGAATGGCGAATCTTCGGTATCGGATTCAGAGTCAGAGTTTTCATCGGCAATCATTGCCATGAATTCATCAAATTCAGCAAAGATTTCTTCTTCGAGAAGGGTTCCTTCAATGGAATGCAGAATTTTACTACCTAATTTAAAAGAGCATCAAAATCTTATTCTAATATTTCATCGATTACATCGATATTAAAACATGTATCATCGTTTGAATAGGAGTGTTTCATTGCAGAATCGATATTGAAAATCATTCGTTCAGTCCCAACTCCAAGGTTGAGTTTTTTCTGTTTAACTCGAATTACTACATCAGCAGTGTGAAGAAAGGGTCGTCCCAAAATAAGTGGAACTTTACTATCTTCTTCTATTTTATGAATAAAGAAATCAGCAAGAAAGGTGAATTTACCAACTTTAACGAGCATATTTTCAACTATTCCAACAGGGTATTGGAATTATCTGTCGGCTAATCTTACGCTCATTTTAGTAGGTTTAAGATTTTTGAGAGATAATTTGGCATATAGTGAATATGGCATAAGGTTCATGCTAGCACCAAGGTCGGCTAAGTCGTTGCAGGAGAAAGTTTTGTTGAAATTACATGGAATAAGAAAAATTCTGGGGTCTCTGAGTTTGTGGAACTTTGTTTTGGATCATTGCTGAACTTTCTTCACTTAAGAAAGAGGCAAAAATTTATTTGATTTTATGTTTGTTGCTTATGAGTTCCTTGAGAAAATTTCCAAAATTAGGCATTCCGGCCAACACATCGATGAGAGGTACATTGATTCGAACTGCGCGGATTACGTCTAGAAATTTTCCATATTGAGCTTTAATTTTTTCTTCCCTTAGAAGTTGAGGATACGGGATTTTTAGTTTGTATGGTTTGGGTAATGTAGTTTCCTTGACTGGTTTTGGATTTTGAATTTTCGGTTGTGGTGTAGGTTCTTCATCTTCTTCATCGCTATTATCGAAATTGATAGGGTTTTCAAGATTAGTTTGTTGATCATTTGAGTTCACTGGTGGATTGTAGGATTTTCCACTTCTTGTGAATACGACATTCACATGCTCATTGCAAGATTGTGGTGGTTGGTAGACTTTGGAATTGTGTCCTTTTGGGTTTGGTTGAGTGTTACTGGGAAGAGATCCAGAGGGTCGACCAGATTGCTTGTCAGCAAGTCTGTCGAACTTGGTTACAAGGTTTTGAATTGATGCTTGATGATTTTTGGCAACGGTTTCGAGTTGAGTTTTAAGATCCATGAACGTTTCTTTGACAAAAGCGTTGGTCGATTGCTAAGATTTCATGAAATCGTTTAATTGTTTTTGAAGATCGTATGGTTTTTCATCAGTATTGGATCTGTAGTTGTCTCGGTTGTAACTACTTCGTTCGTTTGAATGCCAATTATCACGATTCGAGTCTCGGTCGCGGTAATCATTGTAAAAACGAGTCTTACGAAAAGTTTGCATGAATTTGGCTTCTTCTTCTCGGGACATAGGTATATCAGCTTCATCAAAATCGGGTTTTGTTTTTTAGCATGATTTTGGAGTTCTTTATACTGAGCATCCATTTTCAGGGTCATGGCATCCATTCGGGCCATAATTTTATAAGTATTGGAATTAATACTACCTTCATCAGCGAAAGCAATGGTTTGTTTAAGAGATGGTTTGGTTTTTTGATTTTTAGCCCAGTCGAGCTTTAGTAACACATTGTCTTCCAAAAGCTGATAAGCTTGATTTGGTGTTTTATAGAGGAAAATACCACCAACTGCGGCATTTAGAACTTCTTGGGTTATTTCGCTTAGACCATGATATAAGATTTTGATAATGTTGCCTTAGGACAGATTGTGACCATGACAGTTTCAGAGCATTTCCTTCATATGAAGCCAAGCGTCGGTTAGAGATTCCTTCTCGTGTTGAGAGAAAGCTTGGATTTCTCTGAGGAGTCGGTCGAAAAGAGCTAGGGTAAAGAATCGGCTAATGAAAGCGGTTTGAAGTTCATCCCATGTTTCTATAGTTCCTTCGTCGTCCAGCCATGTTTTTGCTTCTCTAGTGAGTGATAGAGGAAACATCATTAGGCGGACGTCTTCATTTTCAGTATCTCTGTATTTAAACATATCACAGATTCCGAGGATTCATGAATGTGTTTATGAGGATCGGTTTTGGTTCTTACATCAAATTGGTTTCCCTTGACAAGAGTCAAGTGGTTACCTTTGATAGCAAATTCGTTAGCAGTTTCAGAAATAGTGATTGCAGAACCAGGAGTCGGAGCGACAACATGGTCAGCAACCCATATGGGTTCATCATCCATTGGGTAAAGGTTTTCAAGAGTAACTAGAAAGTGACAAAAGTGGTTGATGTCGAGAATTCGCGGATAGACAATTCTCAGGTTTTTAGGTGGATTGTTTCTTTGATCGAATGGAACTCTTCTGTTTCGTCGACGACGTCTTCGATTCATAGTACGTTCAGGTTTAAGTAATGGTTCAACAAGTTCAGAATTGGAAGCACGTGTATGCATCCGAAGGAGAATTTTTTTGGGTCAGTTTGCCAGAAAATTGTATGGCGATTTAAAAAAGAGGGGGAGTTAAAGAGATTTTCTAGAGTTTAACTACAGAACAGCTAAGAAATCCCCGACAACGGCGCCAAAAACTTTGATGTGTTTCAAAAGCTTTAAATTTATAAGACTGAAAATATCAGACAATTATATGGAAACACACGGGTAAAAGTATAACCAACATATGCAGTATAATCTTTTTAGGTAAGACCAGGTCGTCCACAAGGATTATAGTAGTGTTCGAATAATCAGAAAGAAAATAGACTTTAACAATTTTGAAAATAACTTTAGTTTAATCAATGATAATAAAGGTGACTATATACATATAGTCACACATGCGAAAAGTTTCGTGTGTGACAAAAGGTCACGCGGCCGTAGGTCACCTACGGTTATGCATTCGAGTTAGTCACACATAAGAAAGCTTTATGTCCGTATCCATGTTTTTTGTGTGACTAAATAGGTACAATTTAGTGACCGTAAACAATGTACAACCAACAAAGCATGTTTTTTAACTAGACCAAATGTGTCACTCAATTAATCTAGTTCTTATTATATCAAAGCTTATTTTGTTTATCAATTTACGAAAGTGGATTTCTCAGCACAGACGTTAAAGACCATAGACAAATCTTTAAAACCACATAGATCATAACGGATCTTTTTACCTATACCGATATGATTATATAATCTAAGTTGATAAGCAAAAATTGATAAGATGAGATATAACAGGTTTGCAACATACGCTTAAGATTAAAATGATCAAGATCATACCAAACACTTATTCATTATCGTAACTTCACTGAGTAGTCATTAGAGATTTAGCCTCTCATGGCTAAGGAGTTCATAACAAAAGCACACTTTACATAAACTTCCATTATTTCAATAACTAGGTAAGAAAACTTCTTCGTTCTTGATCGTTAGATCTTTTTCTTCAAAGGAAAAGATGTTTCTTGGTTATTTGGTGAAAGGAGGGAGAGTGTGTGTGTAAAATGGGATAGAATGTGAGGAATGATTGTGTTGAAGGATGCAAATTCATCCTCAATTTATAGGCAAGATTGGGTGCAAAGTGCGGCACACTTAGGAAAAAGTGCGGCGAACTTTGGGAGTTAATGCGATTACATTTAATGACTTTTACTGGAAGTGCGGCGCACTTGCAAATAAGTGCGGCGGTTTTGAGGAGTTAATGCAGGTGCATTTATTAGACTTTAATTCTTCAAACTTTAGGAGAATGTGCGGCGCACAATAATATAAGTGCGGCGGTTTTGGGTTTTAGGGGAAAGTGTGGCGCACAATGTAGCAAGTGCGGTGGACTTCTTAAACTTTGGCTAGAAATCTTTTCTTTTCTTGTATTCGTCTCCCAAAGTGTATAGATTCATGAGCTTGGGTCTCTAGAGTCTTCAAGTGAACCTATAAGCAATTCAAGCTTAATTAAGTACCAAAAGTTCACGAGAAATGATAGAATAAGCATAAATAACGCCATAGAAACATGTATAATTTGGGCGTTATCAGGGTTTAATCTTGGAAATCATTGAGACCCTATGCACCGTGGTAGGCTTGAGTGTTTCAGGGGTTACGCTAGGGGTGTGAGTAGGAAATCTAGTAATCTTTTCTATTTTTGTGGGATGAACTCTTTATGCTTCTATCTTGACCTTCAGGGTTGCTATTAAGTAATCTGCAAGACACATAAATGTGTCATTTGTTTTCCTCATATCTTCCTCTAATGGCCTAATTTGATCCTCTTGATCATCAATTAATTTCAGTATTCTTGCCTCTAATTCCTCCTGATAAGCCCTTTTAGGAAACGTAAATCCTATCTCATACTCCAATAGCACTTCATTCCTCATTAAAGATTCTACTCGACACTCCATACTTTCTAACTCCTGTTCTAAAGTGGCATCTATGTAGTCGGGACTTCCTTTTTCGGAAAAGGTTGGGTCATTCCACTCTTCTTCTTCGTATTGGGCTAAATCCTCGATGGTTTTCCATGCTTCTTTCGGCCTTAATTTTCTAAGTCTCCCACCTGTTGCATCGTCAATGGCCATTTGGGTGGTGTAGTTGACATGATCATAAAAGATTTGAACTTGAAACCATAGATTAAGACCATGATGAGGGACTTTTTGAAGTAAGTCCTTGAAACGATTCCATGCATCATAGAGAGATTCACCTTGATGTTGTTGGAACATCAAGATATCATTTTGAAGTTTAGCAATTCCTTCTGGTAGGAAAAACTGTGCGAGGAAACGAGTGGTGAGATCATCCCAAGTCGAGATGGATCTCGCGGGTAGACGATCAAGCCAATTGATAGCTTGGTCATGAAGAGTAAAGCAGAATAGACGCAAACGAGTGGTATTTCTTATAGTGCCATTAAGGTGTTGGATTAGGTCTTCAGACATAAGTCCATGGAATGCACATCCGTTTTGCACCAACCGGATGGTGTCAGATCGCAAGGGGGACACCTTGGCTCCTTTAGGAAGCTCAATGGCGTTTTCGTAGCCCTATTGGCTAGGTCGGGGTACGGTGTCGGTTTGAATTTTTGTCTCCCATGATGGTCAACGAAATAGTAGGTTTGGTTACAAACAGAGTGAACAAAGAAGAGATAGACTAAAAGAAAGCTACATGACAAAAAATTAAATCTCACTTGATAGGAATCTTATGAGTAGACCTAAGCTAGATTGAATCAGAAACCTACGCTATTCCTCGGCGCGGCGCAAAAAACTTGATGCGGTCGTCGTTAGACTTCTACAGAAGTTTTACAACTCCCTAGGCAGTGTACCTAATCGTTGCAGTGTAGTATAGGCAAGGCTCGGGGGTTCTTATCATAATCTAGGGGAATAGTACTGTGAAGGCCGGATCAAATGTTCACTAAGGTCTAAGGGTTGAAGGAAGATTCTTTTTATTTTTTTATATTTTATGAAATCAAGTAAATCTCAGGTTTGAAGGTTGGTTTGTTTTAATCTAATTAACTACTAATTCTAATCTAATGGCAAGAACAATTATACAATGAAGCGTATTCACTTGGGATGCACTACTCCTTGCTAGCTATCTAATTCTACATATTTCTTTGTCACACATGAGATGTAATGTGTAAGTATTTCCTAGGTCATGATCGGATTACAGAACCCACCGTCTATTTAATATTCCGTTAGGGCAACGCACAAGTAAGGTAGTATGAAGACTATTACAAGGCCCCTAAGGGTATACTAAATGCATGTGAAATATATTAAGATTGGATCAACCATATTAGGGGTTAAGGTAGTATGAAGATTGTTACCCGATGGTATCTTTTTTACACAATCATGTTTCCCTAGACATATCAACAGTGATACAGACAAAAGCTGGTTTTCTAGAGCCTAACACGCACATCCATCAACAAGAAGCAATAGAAAACAAATATTATAAACTATAATCAATTATACTCATTGAATCTGTCACAAACAACAAGATATAATCAATCAATGACAAGGTTCATGCATACCCAAATAAATACTAGATGAATTAGCCAAACATACTCACACAATAGAAATCATAATCAACAAAAGGAATTGAAGACATGATTTAAGATATAAGTGATAATCAAACCATTACAAGATGTTTATAGAATGAATTAAGTCTTCTAAGTTGCTGGAAAAACACCTACCCAAACCCTTTAGTCGGCCTTAGGGTTTGGGGCTTGATAAAAACGAAGTTATGAGATTGTATTTATAGGCAAAACCCTAACTGACCTTCATGACAGCGTCAACAAAAACATGTGACGCCGTCATCGCGACATTTCTCGTGTATTTGTAGATTTTCTCGTTCTAAACGCGTGAGATGTTGAATCGTCGAAATCCGAGTTCGTATGAAGGAGTTATGATCAAAACAATATCAGGTACTTCACGCGCGCGTTGATTGGTATTCTTAATCTCGTGACACCAAATCTTCTAGAGTTCCTTTAGGTCGTCCATGTTCTGACGCCGTCGCCAAATCTCTGACGCCGTCATGGGTTGAATTGTGACGGCGTCACGTGTATCTTGTGACGCCATCTCCAGCCTCTAGGAACATAATCTTGAGAAATGTTGGTGTAGGTCCATAGTCTTGTCCGTTTCTTCTCCAAATGATCCCAAGTTACGTGTATTTCCTCCAAATGCCTTCCAAATGCAAAATACCTAAAAAGGAACGATTAAGTACCTATTTTGGGCATAAACACACGATTTTGGAGGTTAAACGACCCTAAAAAGTGTATAAAATGACACCTCATCAGTCTGGAATATGGTCGATACGGCGTATCCAAAGTCTAGAATAAGGCGTATCGAGGGTTTCTTAGAGTAGGGACCACGTTTGATATCTTACAGAATATTTTATTTCCATATAGCTTGAATATGGCGTATTGCTTTTCTTGAATACGGCGTATTGGATCTTGTTTCATTCGTGGTCTTTGGTGAGTGCAGGCACATATACGCCGTATCTTCCTTGATGGATACGGCGTATTAGTTGTCAGAACAGTAATATTCAAATATCTTTGTTTAAGCTCTAGAATGCGTGCCTTTTAGTCAACTTTTACCAAGTACTCCATAATTACTGCAATTCTCAAATACAAACGATTAAGTAACAATTCTTTGCAATAATTATACAAAATAGGTTAATTACATGGGATAAATGATGCTATAGAATAGACGTTATTTGATGTCATCAGTCATCCACTAGATAATGTTATTGGTAATTTCTTTTGTTTTCTTTCGATAATAGAACCTAAAAATATAAATGAAGCTTTAAAAGATGAAAGTTGGGTAATGGCCATGCAAGAAGAATTAAACCAATTTACATCAAACGATGTTTGGGAATTAGTCCCTAATCATATGGATATGACCATTATTGGAAATAAGTGAGTATATAGAAATAAGCTCGACGAAAATGGAGTTGTAACTATAAATAAAGCTAGGTTAGTTGCCCAAGGGTATAATCAACAAGAAGGAATTGATTATGACGAAACTTATGCACCCGTAGCTAGATTAGAATCCATAAGAATATTTTTAGCTTATGCATGCGCTCTAAACTTCAAATTATTTCAAATGGATGTAAAGAGTGCATTCCTTAACGGTTTTATCAATGAGGAGATTTACGTGGCACAACCTCCGGGATTCATTGACTTTGCAAAACTTAATCATGTTTATAGACTCAAGAAAGCGCTTACGGACTTAAACAAGCTCCTAAAGCTTGGTACGATAGATTGAAAGCCTTTCTTATTAAACATAATTACACCATGAGAATGGTAGATAACACTCTCTTTACTAAAAAGAAAAACTCCAATCTCAATATTGTCCAAATATATGTCGGCGACATTATATTTGGCTCAACTTGTCAAGAATTGTGTGATGATTTCACCAAGATCATGCACGATGAGTTTAAAATGAGTATGATGGGGGAACTAAATTTTTTATTAGGTTTACAAATAAAATAATTAGAAGATGGTATATTATTTAATCAATCAAAATATATAAAAGAAATCAATGTTGCAAAAATCGGCCTAGGCAGCCTTGTAATCGCCAATTAATCGCTACTCGGCCATACACCTTGGAAATCGGCCTAAGCGGCCTTGTAATCGCCGATTCCAAGCTACTCGGCCATACACCTTGGAAAATAAGGCAAATCGGGTGAAAAATCAGTCTGGTAAAAAATTGGTCAAATTGCCCTAATCGGTCAACGAAAGTCAAACAATTTTTTTTACAATGCGACTTTCAATTGTTAACTGTTAACTTTTATTATCTATGTCTATGTTATGAACAATGTAACTTTGAACTCATTTAATTTTAGTGTATTACAGTGTTGTATCCATCTCATACAAGTAACTTTGAAATTTATATATAAAATTTGCAAAACCGATTAATCACCGGTTAATCGCGCCTAGACCGATTACAGGCTACAGGGTGGTCGACCGCCCGGCTAGCGACTCGCGATTTTTGCAACATTGATAATAATGAAAATAAACAATAATAAATATAAAAAATAAATAAATAATAATTACAATAATAACAAGGATTTTTCTAACATGTGCCCTAGGGGCACATGATAAGGTGGGGAGTTTCTTAATAATTAATAATAATATAAAAAATAATAAGATAATAATATAACAAATAGCAAATAATAATTAATTATAATAATAATAATAAAAATATAATAATAATAAATAATAAAATAATTAATAATATAATTATAAAATATTTGGTAATAATAATAATGATAAAATAAGTATTAGTAATAATAATAAAGAAAATATTTATAAAAATAAAAAAACTATTTAATAATAATAATAATAATAATAATAATAATAATGATGTGCATCATGAACTTTGCCTAAACTGGCTGATACAGAAGAATTTTCAAAATTTTTCTTAAGATCGTCAACAATTCTGGGTCAGCAGCTTGATGCTGAAGATTCTTTTTTCATACTTCAAATACAGTTGTTTTCAGTTCAGCAGTTGTTGTTGTAGTTAATATGCTAACTGTATAATGGACATTAAGAACTTTGTTCTTCATGTGACGTTTGAACAGTTCTTCAATAATATTTGGAGCATGAGTAGTAAATTCTTTGGAAACCAGCTCAGGAACAACATCAGCAAATATCTCTCTATCTTTCTCGATCGCATCATCAACTATTCTTGGAATTGCTTCTTTCATAAGCTTGTTGGTTTTATCTACGGTAAGTTTGGAAACTAGGTTGTTTATGAGTATGTGCATTTCCTTTTATCGTTATCATTAAAGTATTCTTTAGTGATGAAGGTATCCATCAATTGTTTCCTGAGTTGACCTTGATGTCTACTCAGTTCAGCAATACTTCCTGGAAGTACTTTGTTTGTGCTGGAAGTGGGTTGTGTCATGCTTGGATCTTTGGATGTTGTATCAGGTGTAGGTGAGACATGAGTTGTCAATTCCTTAAAAAGTGTATTTTCTAAAGATAATTCAGTCCTAGGGGATTTAGGGGGTGAGGAAATTGGTATCTGCGTCTGCTCATTCATAGTCTCCATACTACCCGACATTGTGTTCTTGATCAATGCATGATCATCGTGATCATCATCGTGATCATTCTCATCATCTTTCACATCATCTTTTTTCTTCTCCACATCATCATTCTTCATTTCTTTATTAACATTATTATCATCATCATCTTTTTCATCATCCTTCTTCTCCTTCTCAATATCATCATATACAGTTTCCGGATGCTCATTATGACTCTCGGGCTCTATCCTAGTTCCGGTATCTTCTTTATTATGAAAAACTGAATCAGCAAAAGCACTTTGTTAGGAACACGAAAGTGTCGGTTACTTCCATAGATAATTGTAGTTAGCTCGTTAAAGTTAAATTTTTGAAAACTTAACTAGAGCTAGTTAGCTAAAAGCCTCTGGACAAACCCATGAAGGGCCCAAGGCCATGTAAACTGTAAGTATTTTACACTTCTCCTTGCTTTGGAGATGTGATTGGGTGTTCAATTTTTCAATCACTTATGCATTTTCATCTTTACTGTTAACTTTCTCTCTTAAGTAGTTCAATCCAACCCACTATCTCTTCTCTGAGTATCGCCTTCTTTCCTTCTCATCTTGTATGTTATTAGATTCGTCTTCAAATGGTATCTCAAGAGCCATGTGAGTGGTGTGTTTCGTCTTTGTGTTTGTTTTGATTTGGTTTTGTTGTTTCTTGCAAAATTTCGTCCCTTTCTGTTCTTTCGTTTCGTTTTGACAATTATTGGGGTCCACTAAAGGTCATTTACCTTGGTAATCTGATCGACGTATCTTAAGGATATGGTGTACAAGCTTGAATCAATAAAATAGTATCGTTTGGGTTACTTTTTGGTGTTCGAAAACCTTTATAAAAAAAACAAAATCTTGATTTTAAATTTTTCGGCTTAAAAACCTTAAAGTTTCCATTTTTCTTTTTCCTATAGGGTTAGTAACACTAGTTGTACAAGAATTTTTGCAAAACAACCATTAAAAAGATGTCTTGTTTGTGTTTTTAAAAGTTGAGTTTCGAGCCAGTTATAACCGAACAACTGAGTTTAGTTGAAACCGAACAACTGAGTTTAGTTGGAACCGAACAACTGAGTTTAGTTGAAACTGAACAACTGAACCGAACAACTGAGTTTAGTTGGAACCGAACAACTGAACCGAACAACTAAAGTTTAGTTGGAACCGAACAACTGAACCGAACAACTGAGTTTAGTTGGAACTGAACAACTGAACCGAACATTTGAGTTTAGTTGCCACCGAACAACTAAATCGAACAACTGGTTTTTAGTATCAACCAAACAACTCAACCGAACAACTCAAGTTTCCAAATTATACGGTTTATTTCTTTGACTTGTAAAATCCCGTGAAACATTAACTTTTTTTCTCGGTTTTGTCAAGAATTATAAAATCCCGTGTAGTTTCAAGAATTAAAACACTTAAAAGACAACTTAATCAAACACAATTTCTTTCTACCACCGTTCGATCAAACAAGTAATCTTTTAATAAACAAATTTCTCAATGACGACTTTTGCTGACAAAGAGATTCTTTCGGGTGCTGACAATCGTCCATCTATGTTGGAAAAAGATATGTACGATTCTTGAAAAAACATAATGGAGCTATACATGATGAATAGATAATATGGACGAATGATCCTTGAATCTGTTGAAAATGGTCCACTCATCTGGCCTATAATTGAGGAAAATGGTGTGACTAGACCAAAGAAATATTATGAGCTGTCTTTTACGAAAGCAATTCAAGCTGATTGTGATATCAAGGCAACAAATATCATTCTCCACGGATTACCACCAGAGGTCTATGCATTGGTTAGCAATCATAAAGTCGCCAAGGAACTTTAGGAAATAATTCAACTTCTCATGCAAGGAACTTTATTGACGAAACAAGAAAGAGAGTGTAAGATTTATGATGAATTCGATAAGTTTGCTTATAAGAAGGGGGAAACACTACGTGATTTCTACTTGAGATTTTCACTGCTACTCAATGACATGAACATCTACAATATGAAACTGGAACAATTTCAAGTGAACACTATGTTTTTGAATACTCTTCCTCCTGAGTGGAGCAAATTTGTAACAGATGTCAAACTGGTTCGGGATTTTCACACAACTAACATTGATCAGCTTCATGCTTACTTGGGACAACATGAATTTCTTGCAAACAAAGTTCGTTTAATGCATGAATGCAACTCAGATCCGCTTGCTTTGGTTGCAACCCATTAGATGACCCACCTCCTTATCAAACTCATCAAAACTCATACAAAAACTCTCAATTTCAACCACAAGTGTCACTATACACTACTAAAAAAAAGTCATAGAAACTGGTTAAAATAGCCCACAAAGAGTGGTTTTGAAACCACTCTCCGAGGGGGGGGGTATCTCCATAATCGAAACATATAAAAACCGGTTATGCAACCAGACTCTATTAGAAGAATCGACACCGGTTCTCTCCCTAAGAATTAGTCTCCATATTAAAATGAACACACATGTTCTATTGGAAATGGACACTGGTTCTCCCGCAACATGTCTTTTATAGAAACATCCAATATGTCTTTATATAGAATAAAAATATATGTTTTTATCTCAAAACCTGTCTGTTTTTAATCTATTTAAAAAAAAGATTAATTTTGGAATTTTTTAATAAATTTTAAAAAATATGGTGAAATTAGATCAAAATAAAATTAAATAGATAAAAAGATATTTCAATTTGAAAAATAAAGGTGATTTTTTAATCAAAAGGTGACACGTGTCACTTTATGATGTGATTCCCAAAAATGAAATTGATGGTTAAGATTGCACCTCCTTATCTTAATTTTTAATGGGTCCCACATTATAAATGATTTATATAGTAGTATAGATAAAGACAACTTCAATTCAGCTTAGCATAAAACAAATACAAAATTCAAATCAAATTAAATCACTAGAATTCAACAAATAACCATAAAGAAAAAGATTAGAATTCAACATAATTATCTAGGACTAATCTCGTCACAATGTAAACCATGCACCAATGATCGCGTTCAACTCTTTGTTCACGGACGCTCATTACTCTAAGGTACCTACAAGTAATTTAATGAAGTAAAAACATCAGTAATCTAAAAAAACAAAAACTCGCACGTCTGCACACTAGTGATATGCTGTATTGAATTCAAGTAAAAAGTATTCAAAAATTTGACTAACGGTTTGTGTAGCGCCAAAATTTGCCTAACACCAAACATCAGTTGAAGAACGAAAGTAGAAGATCATCCGTCCCTGATAAATCATTCTAAAATTTGCCTATCGCCAAACATCCAATATTATTCTTCCAACAGTGTCTACACCAACAAATTACAATTATAGTAATACACATTAC
Organism: Tanacetum coccineum; assembly: GCA_026074375.1. Classification (NCBI taxonomy): domain Eukaryota; kingdom Viridiplantae; phylum Streptophyta; class Magnoliopsida; order Asterales; family Asteraceae; genus Tanacetum; species Tanacetum coccineum. The sequence goes on along the minus strand of BQNB010015771.1, from coordinate 38,910 downwards.
AAAAGCTATACTGCGTCGTTTTGGCCGAGTTTCTACAGTGAAATGAACAGTAACCGATCCACTGGACTCGGTTACTGTTCATCGGCCCGAAAAAAAAAAAACCTTTATAATCCCGCTCCCCTTCTTTGGCCAAAAATAAGAAAAAAAAATTTACAGGACGTACTCTCATTTTTAATTATTTACGGCTTTCTATCGGCAACCATTTAGCTAGACATGGTCTTGTTCGAGGTCTCCTTATAAGTTAAAAGTTTTGAAAGGATCATATGTGTTCTGCATTGTGCAATGGGCAAAAGCAAGAAGAAACCCCACAAACCTAGATCTGAAGACACCAACTAAGAAAAATTGTATCTTTTGCACATGGATCTTTGTGGACCAATGCGTGTCGCAAGTGTTAATAGAAAGAAGTACATCCTCGTCATTGTCGATGATTACTCTCGATTTACATGGGTTAAGTGCTTAAGGTCAAAAGATGAAGCTCCAGATTTCATAATTAAGTTTCTCTAAGATGAATTCAGGAGGCTTAAGTACCTGTCCGACGAATCAGAATAGATAATGGAACTGAATTTGTTAATCAAACTTTGTGTGAATATTATGAGAAGGTTGGCATCTCTTATGAAACATTTGTTGCTCACTCTCCACAAAAAAATGGTGTGGTTGAAAGACGTAATCGTACGCTAATTGAAGTTGCCCGCATAATGTTGATTTATGCAAAAAGCTCCGTTATTCTTATTGTGACAACTATGACTTGAGCAGGTTAGTCAAACTGTTAGTGTTGACTTATGAATCTGTTATAATGTATGGTTTATGTGTTTATATGAGTTATGTGGATTGTGTGAGTGTTGGTATCAATCATTGAGCCGGGTTTTTGGGGATTTATTTTGTCTCATTGAGATTGGATTGATGATGGATTTGGTTAAGTTCCTTTTGTTCACTTTTGGTGGCAAGGAAATGACTTTTATGGTTTTGGCATTTTTGCGTTAATTGTGTAAGTATTATTACGTATACGTATTTATGTGGTAGTAAAATTAGGTATGAATAGGCTTTAGTGGTTAGAATAAGAAAGAAATGAAATTTTTATTTTTGGAAAATTTAGGTTACTAAAAATGAAAAGTTATTTATTTTAAAAGCCTAGTAAATTGCGTTTACGCAAAAAGGTGTACTCAAATAAGCTTAGGTTTTTATAAAAACATAAGGTAACACAAATAATTAAGTAATTAATAATTAAAAAAGGATAAGGGTTCGGCCGGTTTTGGGTTTAAGGGGGAAAAAGGAAAATAAATCCTACTCTAATATAAATTGGTAAAAGATATCTATCCTAAACCTTTTTGTAAACTTTATAAATACCAAAAACCCTTCTCTCCCTTGTTTTTTATTGTTCCAGCCGAATTTTATCAAAGGAGGAAGAAGAAAAAATATTTTTTCAAGTTTGGTGATTTTTGTGTTCAAGATTCGAAGATTTAAAGTATAAATTATAATTCTTTGAGTTAGTTATCATTAAAAACATGTAATAATTATTATGATGGATAATTAGGGTTTTATAATATCTGTAATTAATGATATAATAAACATGCTATAATGATTAGGGTTTAATTAAGATCATATGGGTGTATTCGTTAGGGTTTAGATCGCGTTAGAACTTGATTTAGATTAGGGCAGAATTTAGGGTTGTGTTGTTTGGCTGTTATCTCGATGATGGTAATAGCTTTTATCAAGTTTCCGGTGTCTATGATGTAGCTCAGATGAGGTCTTAGTATCCAGAACATACTGCCTCGAAAAGTTTTTTTTAATGGTCGGGAAAGGCATCAATTGTTGTTACGAGAAAAGTTGATCAAAGCAGTAAATATTCGGGTCAGATTTAGTCTGTTTACGGAGGTGATAAAACCCCCACTTAAAATTCGGAATTTTCGGATTAGCCAACCTACATGAGTTTAGTTCTATTTTTCTATTAAAAATCCTCCAAAGGAGAGCTTCTGATTTGGAGTCTAAGTATGGTTTTAGGTCCAAATTTTTTAGTGTGCGATGAGATCCGAAACTGAGTAGTTAAAAGTTTGATTTTATTTGGGGCGCTTAAGAGAGGAAATAAATTAGTGGGAAAATCCTGGAGATATTAGACTCATGGTATTGAACCTGTGATTTTTGGTAAAATTTATAAAGCTCATTAGGCATGGTTTAGAAAATAGTAAAGTGATGTCAAAATTCTGACCGTTTTTTTTTTTTTTTTTTTTTGGGTTAAATTGCTAAGGTCTTTGGAAAAGTGTGTAAACATGTTGGTTAAGGTTGGGCATGGTGTCATGGTGACCAATGAGGGTAATTAAACACCATAGACATCCATCATATGATTGTTACATGGGCTTAAGCTTTTGTCTTGGTCGTGTGTAACACGTGTTTGTTTTGATTGTTTAGTTTCGTGCAAGAATTTGGAATTTGCTTAAGCATCAGGTAAGTTTCATAGCCCCTTTTTCTTATGTTTTCTTATGGTGAAAATGATGCTATAAGTTTAAATGTTTTAGTTACTGTGATAATGTGTTTTAAATTAGGCATGGGCTATACGTGACTATTGTATGTTATGTGCTACTTGTCATTGTTGTGGATCGTGGGACACGTTCCGTTCCCTTGTTTGTTGTGCTTAAGCGAGACCATCTCAAGACATTGATGGATTGTTAGTAGTGAGCGTGATCGTCTCATTTGCTTTGTGGATTGTGGTGATTATTGTGGATCCGTGGGCAGTTCGTTCAATTGGTTTGTGTTGTAAGCTTGACCGTCTCAACATGGTTTGGTGATGGTTCAAGTTAGGCTTGTATGATTAGTTCGTTTGAATTATCCTGCTATGCTTGTTTTATTTATCACAGTAATTGGTTTTAAAGGATTGTTATGTGTGTCTTAAACCTATGACTCTCACCAACTTTATGTTGACGTTTAAGCATCATTTTCAGGTGAGCACCATGGGAATAAGATAGAGAGAAGTGGCTAGAAAGAGACCATAGGATGTCATGGAGATTATTGCTTTATTGTCTTGAATTTTGCATTGTTTGGATTATGAATAAATGTTGCATGTCTTTCTATTGGCGAGAACTTTCGTTTCATCAATAAAGACGCCTTTTGGATTTGGTTAGTTTATGGGTATTGTTATGACACTTTGTGCCTATACTTTGCTTATTTATTGCATGTAGAATTCTCTGTATAGACGCCATTGTGTTGTGATGATATCCTTTCTCGTTACGCCTCGCGTTTCCGCCTTGGCGGGGTGTGACAGATTGGTATCAGAGCCTTTGGTTATAGAGAAGTAGGTGGTTTGACCTAGACTATAACCTAGGAGTCCTTCATATAGCTGCATAATAAGATCTATGTGTTTAGCTATTTAGGCGTTTTGTTTTCCTGCTTTTCTTTGAGTTTTATTTCGACCTACGGGCTACTCGGTAGCATATGATTCAGAAGAGGAGCCAATTGAGGAAGAGCCTCTCGAGGAACCGAAGGAGGAAGAGTAGTTAGAAGGGTCGCGAAAGGAGGTCGGCTCAGATCTCATGTCAGACGCTCGTAGTAGGCCTGGACCCGTGGAGTCGGGTGACTCTTGCGAAAGCAAAGTCAAACCCAAGCGAGGCCCAGCATAAGTTTATTTCGTCTTCTATCTCGACGCGTTGCTATTATCGATGATTTCTTTCGGATATTTCGTATTTTGAGGCAATATGAGGCTGTCGTTTTATTTTTATTTCTATCTTTATATAAATGTCGTTTTGGTGGGTCATCATGTTTGAGTTATATTTGGATTGTATTATATGTGCTATGTGGTATATGTGCGTTATCATTAAGATGTGTAGTCTTGGAAGTAAGTATACGTGTGAAAGGATGAACTTATAATTATGGTGGCCAACATAATTATAAAGGCATCACACACGTGGACTTGTGACCATGATTGCATTAATTGATGCTTGTTTGTTAAATGGTTATGTGGATGGTAGTGTAAATGTTATGTGCAATCCCGTTGAGGATGGTTTTATGGTCAGGGAATTTTTTCTCTTAACCTGATGGGCGATTTTATTGGGTCGAGTTGTGTAGATAGTAAGGTTCCCTTTCATCTATCGTTTGCGGATATCTCGGATACCGTTGGTACTGTTGTTGTGATTCATAAGTTGGTTCGGTTGCTCGACATTTTGTTCGGATACTTAATTTTAAGTTTAGCATCCCTTGATTTTACCATATTGGTACGGATGTCCTATTCTTTCCCCTATTCGGCGTCGCGATAAATATTGGTTATCCGGATCTGTTTTCCTTTGGAGACTGGTACTTTTCGTTGGTGATTCCTTGTATTGATTTCTCGTATGAATATCGGATTTTTCTTTTGAGCGCTGTTGGTTCGTGACAAGTTAGTACGGATATTTAATCCCTTCTTTATACATCATTTGAATTTCGTAACATGTTTGCGACATGTTAGTATCGATGCTTTCTTATGATTGTCTTTTGATCGTTAGTACGGATGAGTCTTTACGTTCTTCGCTTAGTTTGCAATATCTTTGCGTGAATGTCCCCTTGTATGTGTTCATTCGACTGTTATTTTGGTATATGTGTTTCCCTATACTTTCCTTCCCTTCCAAACAATAGATTTGTGTTAGAGTCCTTACAATATTTTACAATCCCTTTTGGCACTACGATGACAATTGTTGGAGCTATTACTTTTATGGTGATAATGAAGCGTGAAAATCCTTTTTGAAATAACTTTAAAGATGTTTAGGAGGATTGTTTTTGGTAAGTTTATGGTGATACTATTTTTATAAGTTTTCTCTTAAACTTTTATAAAATAAAACAAGAACTGTGTCTACAATGATTTCATAAATTCAAGGTAATATCAGTTTACTGTCAAAAACCGTTTATAATATAATCTTTATGAATAAAATGTCCTACAAAATTTTTACTTAAGGTGACTTAAAATGTCTGAAAGGATTTCTTATATAAAATGACTTGTATATTTTTTAAATGAGTAATATGTTTAAAGTATTTCATATGAAAACGGTGTTTAGTTGGTTCTTTCGGATAAAGTCGATTATTAGATTAAGAACTCAATATATTTCTCGTTTATCGATCTTGATATGTATTGTTATTCGTTAAGTGTGTCTTTAGTCGTGGTATGGTTGTGGATTCTTTCATTTGTATGTTCTATCGGAACATGTGTTCTATCCTTTCTTTGTAAGGATTCTCATGACGTTCGATCCGTGTCTACTCTCGTTGGCGAAATCCCTTAGATATCTTCTAGTCTTTGATTCGAAATTCGTTTGCTACCTTAATCGATAATTCGTAATCCTTTAAACTCGTTTGATATACGTCTAATTTGAACAAGTCACTCTTTGTGGGGAGTACCTGCATTGTTCGTCGAGAAGAAGGATGGTTCATTCGAATGTGCATAGATTATCGGGAATTAAATGAGTTGACCATGAAGAACCGTTAAACCCTCCCCAGAATCGACGACTTCTTCGACTGGTTACAAGGTTCGCGTTATTTCTTTAGGATAGATTTTTGGTTTGGTTATCATCGGTTGGGAGAGCGTGAAGGAGGTATTCCAAGAACCGCAGTGAAGACGCGGTATGGAACCTTTGAGGCTACGGTTATGCCTTTTGGGATTAACCAATACACCATCATTTTTAATAAATCGGGTGTGCAAGCCGTATTTGGAGGAGTTTGTTAGGGTGTCCATTGATGATATTCTGGTATGTTCGAAGTCAAAGGAAGATAATGAGGATCATTTGAAGTTAGGATAGGAGTTGTTGAGGAAGGAGAGGTTGTATGTGAAGTTCTTTAAGTGTGAGATTTGGTTGAAGGAAATGTATTTCTTTGGTCACGTGGTCAATCCTAATGGAATTCACATGGACCCAAGTAAGATTGAAGCAGTGAAGAATTAGAAAGCTCCTACGGTACCGTCTGAAGAACGATCATTCTTAGGTTTAGCTGGTTACTACTGATGTTTTATCGAGAACATCTCAAAGATTGTTAAACCCCCTTAATTCGTTGACTCAAAAGAATCAGAAGTATCAGTGGGGCGAGAAGCAAGAGAAGGCTTTCCAAACCCTGAAGGATAGTTTGTGTAATGATCTAATATTGTTGTTGCCTGATAGAATTAAAGATTTTGGAGGTTGTTATGGCGCGTCAAATCGAGGGTTGAGATGTATACTCATGCAAAGAGGAAGGTAATCGCCTATGTATCACGACAATTGAAGATCCATGAGAGGAACTATACGACGTACGACTTGGAATTGGGAGCAGTTGTGGTTTCTTTTAAGACGTGGAGGCATTATTAGTACGGTATGAAGAGTGTCATCTACACGGATCACAAAAGCCTTCAAACACATATTTAATCAGAAGGAGTTGAATATGCGTCAAAAGAGGTGGATCGAGTTGTTTAGTGACTACGAGTGTGAGATTCACTATCAATCGGGTAAGGCGAGTTTGTACTTTATGGATCGTATATGAGTTCTGTTAGTAGGGAATGATGAGGACGGTAGTAATGGATGAGGCTCATGCATCAAGGTACTTGGTACATCCGGGAGCGGATAAGACGTACTATAACCTGTGTGTCCATGTATTGGTAGCCACGTGTAGAAAAGGATATAATTACCTATGTTAGCAATTATTGGATTTGTTTAGGAGGTGAAGACTGCAATGTCAAAGACTTTTGGCTTGCTGCAACAGCCTGAGATACTTGAGTGAAAATGAGATAGAACCACCATGAATTTTATCACTAAATTTCCAAGATCAAAGTAGTGAGTATGATGTGATTTGGGTGATGGTCGATAGACTAACCAAGTAGCTCATTTTCTAGCTATATAAGAGATTTCAAGATGTAAAGTTGGCAAGGATTTATATTGATGAGATAATAGCAAGGAATGAAATTCTAGTGACGATTAACTCAGATTGAGATGGATGATTTACCTCGTGGTTTTGGCAGACGCTGCAGAAAGTGTTAGAGACACGATTGGATTTGAGTACTGCTTAGCATCCTCAAGCGGATGGACAAAGTGAACGTATGATTCAGACTTTGGGAAGATATCAATCAAGGGCCATCGTGTTATATTGAATTTTGGTTTAGTTATCATTCGATCATTTGGTATGCTCCGTTGAAGCATTGTATGAAGGGAAGTGCTAGTCGCTTGTTTTATGGGCTGAGATTGGGGAAAGTAGTTTGATTGGACCTGAGTTGGTTCAAGAGACGACTGATAAAGTGGTGTTGATAAAAGAGAAGCTCAAAGCGGCGAGAGACCGTCAAAAGAGCTGTGCTGATAATAGGCGCAAACAGTTAGAGTTTGGTTAGAGAGAAGGGTTATGCTAAAAAGTGTCGCCTAGGAAAGGTGTAAATACCGCTTTGGGAAAAAGGGTAAGTTAGCATGAGGGTTATGCTTAGGGCATTTGAGATCTTTAAAAAGAGTACATTCCTGTAGCTTTTCGAGTGAGATGCCTGAGGAATTGAGTGGAGTACATGACACGTTTCATGTGTCAAACCTAAAAACAATGTCTGGCGGATGCTAGTCTGCATGTGCCATTGGATGAGATCAAGGTTGACAAAACTTTTTGTTTTGTAAAAGAACCTATTGAGAATAGTGACCATGAAGTTAAGAGGTTAAAATGTAGTAGAATGGTGGTAGTTAAGGTCCATTTGGGCTCGAAGCAAGGTCTTTAGGACTTCAGGTAAACGAAATATCAAACTTTTCGTTGAGTATGGGATACATTGTGTGTTTTAGTTGAAGTTGGGTACGTAAGGTTTCTTGTAGACCTTAGTATGCCCTTAGATGTGTTTGTGTGATTTTAGTTAAAGTTATTTTATGAATAAACTCGAAGTCGAGCCTATTCTTCAAAAACGTTGGGCTTTGTAACAACTTATAACTTGGGTTCAAGACAGTTCTTGTTTGATGAGTTGTGGACCGGGTTGTAGTATGCGTTGTTCGCAACTTTATGTTTTTGAAGAGTCTTCTCGATGACGGGCGAGGTTCAGGTAGTTGGATGTTTCTTTTCATTTGGAGCGGTTATGCTGCTATGCGTACCCTTTTGTGGGCAGACAAAGTGGTTAGCAGTAAGATATCTTGTGAAAGTTAGTTGGAATTCGAAGTGTAACTTTGAGTTTAATCTTGGGGTTTGGAGGGCTAACTGAAAGATAAGTATCCTCGATTTATTGTTTGGTGATGTTAGAGTGACTTTTGGTTAAATCTCGGACAAGATTTCATAAAGGAGGGGATACTGTGACAACCATGACTTGAGCAGGTTAGTCAAATTGTTAGTGTTGACTTATGTATCTGTTGCAATGTATGGGTTATGTATTATTTGTGTGTATTCGTGTTTATATGTGTTTATGTGGGTTATGTGAGATTTGATAATCAATCCATTGAGCGTGATCGTCTCATTGGGATTGGATTGGTGTTGGATTTTGTAAAGTTCATTTCGTTCACTTTTAGTGACAAGGAAATAATTTTGGTGATTTAAGCGGTTTCGTGTTAATTATGTAAGTAATTATTACGTATACGTATTTTTGTGTTAGTGATTTAAGATAAGATTAGGTGATTCGTGTAGAAACAAATTCAATATACTTATATAGTAATAATTCCGTAAGAAATTCCTTCCAAAATACTTCTCAATCAAGAGAAATATAAGGTAGAAATCCCACAAAATAAAACACAATTTGTATATTTTTTATCCGGGAAGTACTGTTCCTCGGGTCGTGTTGCGGGGCTTCCAACGAAATCCGTGAATGAGGAATTTAGAATGATTTCGGACTTCGAGCTTTGTTTTAGTAAAGGATACTTGATTTGTTTGATTACACTACAAATGTAATAGCAAGAATAAAGGAAACAATGAAATTGCCGAAATTAAATGCACAACACGTAATAAACGCGAGATAAAACTGAAATTTAAAAAAAACTAAAACACAACTCTTAACAAAATTTAATACTAAAAAATCACAAATTTAAATGAAAATTTTGAGGAAAAAGAATTAGGATTTTTTATGTATTGAATTTTTTTGTTTTTCTAAGATTTATTGAATTATCAAAAATTTAACTTTTTCTAAAAAATTAAAACTAAAATTTTTCTTTTATTTTTCAAAAATACTAGATTTAAAATGAAAATTAATGCAAAAAGAATTTTAATTTTTCAACTATTTTTCTATTTTTTATGATTTATCTAAGAAAAAGTAAACAACTAAAATCTATTTTAATTTCTAGAAAATACAACTTTAATGAGAAAAATATAGAAAAATGCTTTTTATATTCTAAAAATGTGCAGAAATTTTATAAAACAAAAAGCCCTAATTTTAAAACCTCAATTGAACCTTAATTTGTGTAATTAAAACTAAGAACCCTAAATAATAAACTAAATTGAAAAATATTAAATCTAATTATTTTTCTATAAAAGACAGGGTAGAAAGGGTAAGAAAGGAAAGAACAGGGTAGGCGGGGTAAGTATAGAAAATTTACACTGAAGAAGAAACGGGTAACCCCACACTTTAAGAAAAGTACAAAACAAACCCTACGAATTTGGCTTATTTAGCTTATTGAAAAATTGAGAATGAGCAAAAACTTAAAACTACAAAGTTGGCAACCAGCTTATTCTAAACAACTTTAATAAAGACAACTTCAACTTTAGACCAAAGAATAAGCTGAAAAATAAGCAATAAGTTTCTGTCACAGAAAGTAGTTATTTGAGGACTTTTTAGGATTTTTGCTTATAAAGAGCTTAAAACTTGATGAAAGCTAAAACTAAAAGAGGATCTATGTAGCTTAAGATGTATGCTAAAGATATCTAAACAAAAATTAGTTAAGCTTTAACAAAAATTTTAAGAAAATTAACCTGCAAATGTGCAAGTTTAGGATTCAAACTATTTTGAGCTTTCAAATAAGCTAAAATGCTTATTAATGGACCTTAGGTGCTGAAATTTTGGGAATAAGCTAAGCTATCTTACTCTAATCAACCTAGGTAAAAGGTTTTGTAAAACTCTAAAAGGAAATGAGAAATTTCAAAGAGTAAAAAGTTAACTCCTTAAACTGATATGCTGATGCATTGCTGTTGCAATGTGTCTTGCTGGTGCAATTGGCATTGCACAAAGATGCAGCCTAAATTTTGTGGTTCTAACCCTCTAAACCAACTCACTAGGTACTACTACTCCTATCTTTGCTATACTAGAAATTTATTAAGCTATAAATCTTTAAAAATTGAAACTAACATTCACCTAAAAGCTGCCCTGGTGCTGAATGATAGATTTTAAACTCTAACTTTTGTCAAACTAAACTTTAACTTTTAAAAACTGTTTTAAACTTGATATTAAAGCCTAACTCAACTTAATGAAAAGTTTTGATAGAGTGTAGTTGACTTTAAGAGTCAACTACAGCTAAATCCAAACACTCCCTTAACTAAAACTGTCAAACTTTGTTGCACTTAAAAGCTATTTAAAAGCTAAAACTCCTAAATCTTTTTATCTACACCTAGTTAATATGACCTAATAGAGCTGTATAAGCTATAAAACTTATAGCTTATAAGTAAAAATAAGCTACTTTCTCAGTGAGGCTTATGTTCACCTAATGACAGTTTATTAGCTATGAGAGATTTAAGAAAGATCTATCAAATGAAAGCTCAAAACAGATAAAAGTAAGGTCTAAACAAACATGATTAAGCAGGAATAAACTTGAATGAAGAGCAATAAGCAACTGTATTAAGCTAAAATTGCTGAAGTTTAAACCAGAAAATGACCTGAGAATTGGAGAGTCTTCACATTCAAACTATCCAAGAGTAGAAGTTTGTATGTTCCTAAATGGCACCTTGCCTCTAAACCTCAATAAGCTGGCTTATGCTTAATTTGAGCTTATTACCTCTTGTGTCATTCCAGTTGAGCTTATAGTTATTCAAGTAATCATGATTTGAATGTAAATGAAGTGACAATATTAAATAATGTTAAGACAGAAATTTAGCTAAATTTGACTTAATTAGAATTAATAAGCTAAGAATGTGGAGCTTATTTAATGTCTTATTGATGAATTTAGCTTCAAATTGAAAAATACAAGAGCATTAAAGGTGTAAAGTGACTTTTATTACTGAATTGAAAGAGTACAAGTGAAAAGAAGATGATTACAAGAGCTTAAAGCTTAAGTGCTTAAAATGAGAGCTTAATTTGCTTAAAAACTGAAAAATTACAAAGTAAATGATGAGAAAAAAAAAAAAAAAAAAAAAAAAAAAAACAAAAAAAAAAAAACAAATAAAAAAAAAAAAAAACAAAAAACAGAAAATTAACATCCTAAATATGAAGTCCTAGGGTGCTATTTATAGAGAAGAGGTGAGGAGAGGGAAGAATTTCTAGAATGATCTTTCAAATCACAGCCGTTGATCTTTTATAAGCAACTTTGAGCCGTTTGATCAATTGATGAGGTGTAATGGACAAATAAGATGTTTACACGTGGTGGATTATCATTGGTGAGAGTATATGAACGATATTTATAAGGTAAAAAGGAGCGGGGTTGGGTGAAAAACGATTTGGGTTTGTGTGGGAATTGGGCGGGAAAGTTGGTTGAAGGTGGTTAGGCTGTTTAGGTTGTTGAAATAACGGGTTATTGTTTGAATGTATGGAATGTTGGCAGAAATCGTCCTTGTACCTTTGTCCCGCCATTTGTAGTGTAAAAACAATTTGAATAATTGCAATTCCAGTCCTTGTGGTTGCTTTGTTCTCTTTTCTTCTTTTTAAAGCAATTTTTTCTTTGCACTGGCCCTTGAGACTTCAAAACTTCAAATAAGCTCTTTAATCTTTGAAACACTTGACAATCTTGGCCCCTTGACTTACTTTTGGCTTTTGACTTCCTTTATTTCTTTCTTTGACTGAGTTTGACTGTGTCGGGCTGATCCGGCTGTGATTTCTGGCTGATTTCTTTGTCTTGCTCTTGACTCTTTGTCTTTTTCCCGTTTCTTGTCGGTTTTTGATCGTTTTTGCTTCTTTTTGTCTTTTCAATCCTTACCTGCACAATTGGACACAAAAGCACACATTTTCTATTCTTTTGGCATTTATTTGGCTTTATTTGGCAAAATCCCGGTAAATTAGATGTACAATTATGCAAATAATCACAATCCCGCAATAATAAAGGATTGCCGTGTCCTCACGCAATGTTATGAAGTGTACACTTTGTAAACTAAGAAGTTCCCAAAATGCCCTTGTTTAGAACCTTTTATGAATCACCTTTTAAAAACAACTTTCACTTTTCTCATCATTTAATCTCATGGAAACACGTTAATGGCAATCATTGCAAGTTTGCAACTTTTAGGCTCATCGAAATAGGCTACTCCCGATTAATAGAGCACAAAAGAGGAAAATTCGTCATCCTTGACTTTTCACTAGACTAAACAAAGCTGATAAACAAGATCATTTCAATATAAATCCAAATGATTAAGCTCTATACTTTCAACTTGTGAACTTTTCACTCCAGGCAATAAATTAAGAGATTAAGATGTTGCACTCTTTTATACTCAACCATAGATCAATTATCTCATAGTTGAGATTCATCAAAGCTTATAACAAATAGCCTTGTAGCCTCAAATGTTAATAACATAGATAAACCTCGACTCAAAGCTAAAAGAGATTCGGAAACAAAACTTATAAATTGATTTGAGAAAATGAAATTTTTAACCATTCTTTTTATTTTTCATGTACTATAATTATTTTTTCTGCAATAGGAATGTTGTTCTTAGTTCGAACCCCTACTTAGGCCTTTCTCCCAAATAGGATATCGCAACAACAACCGGTGTTCTTAGTTCGAACCCCCACTCCGCTGCTAACGTTTGTGGGTTATCGCGACAACATTTTTCCTACAAAGCCTAGAATCCAAAGTTCCCTTGATTGCAATCATCACCTAGGCCGCTCTCCCTAGTAAGAATGCCTACGAACCTTGATACCTACGTATAAATAGTTTTAAGCCTTAGTTCGACCCCATCCAAGTCTTTCTCTCAATAAACATGGATACGCCAACGATTAAAAACTACATATAGCTTTTATTATTCAATTTTTTTGCGAATGCTTCATTGGCACGAAAAATAATGCTTTTCATTAGAAATGCTTCAGTGCATTCTTTATAATGAAGTCTTTTTGATGAATGAAAAAAAATTCATTTTAAAAAGCTACTTATAAATTTGAAACCAAAATCTACTTACATACTAAAAATAATCTTTTTCAAAATGTAAGACTTTTTCTAAAGACATTGGTTGGACTTTGCTATATTAAAAAGAGCACGTATATTTAGTTTTAAGAGCTGATGGGTGTAAAAAAAAGACACAAATATTCATATAAGCTTTAGGTTTTCCAAATTAAGACCTTTTAAACAAATCCACTTATATTTAACTACACATTTTCTTGTTTCTTCACATTTTAAAATCAAGAGCAATAGATTGTGAAAAGCATGGCCCACAAAAGGTTAGGTAAAGAACTAGCTAGGGCATTTTTCCACCCGTCAATTCAAAATTAACCCTCCTATTTCTCAACCAAACGACTACCAAAAAGATGTTTTTTTATCCAAACATAAAGGCTTCTTTTTGAGCTTTTCTTGTAAGCAAAAAATTTTAAAATTTTTCACTTTTTCACAAAAAGGTAATTCAAAAAGATTCAAACAAGGTTGCGTGAAATGCAAGTCAATATCGAAGATATCCTTCCCCAAACTAAATAAACTTGTCCTCAAAGTTTAAAAATAATGTCAATAGGAATCTTTAACAAAATTCAATGGTTTTTATCAAAAGAATAGAGTTTAGTTCGAAAAGACAAGGATAAGATATTTCCTTATTTATGAAGAGAGAAGATTGGAGACCATCATGGAATTGTGGAACTGCTTTTCCTTCACAATATTTAACCATGAACTCAAAATCCGGAAAACCTAGACAAAAATCACAAACAACCAACAAGAGACGAAAAAGAACAAGCTTCCTCTCTTTTTTACATTGTTAGCTCAAAAACATCTCTAAAACGGCTTAGTTTTTGTTAACCGAGTACAAGCTATACTCGCCCCCGAATTAATTTGTCCTTGGGGAAGCCAAAGAAAAATAGAAAGAAAAGAAAAGAATAATAAAAGTATAAGCATGGGTGCTCCCATGAAGCGCTTGTTATTAAATAAGAAAAGAGTCCCCTACGCTTGAGTCGTTCCCCAAACTAGGTTTTTCATGGTGGATAATAGCAATGGTGAAGAAAATCTAGGAGATGACAACCTCCCCAAACTAAAGCTGAAAGATATACCAAAGCATTTTTATTTCCGGGTTCAAAAAACTTTTTAGAAAAGATTTTCAAGAGAGAAAATGTGAACCCGAAAAATGCTTTGGTAACATTAAAGTCCATTAAGGGTGGGTGGAGTGGGTCAAAAACATCAAGAGTCAAAAGAGCTTTAGATGGAGCTAACTCTTTTGAACTCTTATCTATGAAAGCATCCTTTTCAAAAGATTTCCCATGAAATGTTATCCCCGGATCAAAAATCTTTCCCTGAATGTTCACAGGGAATATCATATCCACAAGATTAAAATCCTCATAAAACACATAATCACTCCCGAATAAAAGGTGAGTCTCCAAATGGTTACAGTATTTCAATGTCGGGATGAAAAACTTGTTAACTCTTTCTTTTCTCAAGTCAACTTTTGTTTTCAAATCCTCTTTTGTTTTACTTTCAAAAGATTTCATCATTTTATCATTCATTTCAGAAGAAAATTCATCTTCAGTAAACCGTCTAGGAAGGCAATTTTCCTCCTTCCCATTATCATATTCCCCAAACTATTTTCACAATCATTTTTGAAAACTTCATGATTAACCTCAACATTATCTTTTTCAAACTCACTTGTTGCCCATTTTCTAACACAATTCCCAATTGGGGCAAAGAAAGACACAATGGTTTTAACATCAATCTTAGGAGAAATTATGCTAGATACCTCATTAGAAATGATTTCCTCGTCATTTTCAAAAAGAGGGTTCAAATAACTCTTAAGAGTTTCCGTATTAACCTCCCCCTTAAGAATTGACTCGTCATTTCTAGAGGGAAAGTCATCTTGTTTCTCAAAGAGAGGATTTGAAAAAGTCTTGAAACTTTGAAAATCATCACAAGAAGGAAAATCACAATCTTTTCCTATTTTGGACTCTCTTGGGATTGGAATGAGAATCTCTTTGTCTCAATTCTTGTTTTGGACAAAATTAAAGACCTCATTTCCCATTGTGAAAGAGTCTCAGATTATTGTTTGGAAGATGTTGATATTGCACTTAGGAAGCTTTTTTCGGAGAAGAATAACTGTTCCTGGCTAATGATTTACACTATCTAATCTTGCAAAACAGCCCTTCTTTAGCAACAGGTCAGAAATTCCCTTAAGTATCTTCTTTTGTTTAATAATATCCCCCAGAAAGAGATTTCAAAATCATCAACAATGCATGATTTGTGGATCATCATTAAACTCTCAGGTTCACAACATCGTGACCTGTCATGCATAAACATCCATCATATGATTGACTCATTACGGACTACCATCCGGTTTAAAAACTATTCTTTCCAAACCATCCCTTATCACTAACTCTTCCCCGTGAACATCAATTAAGACCCGTGCGGTTCTTAAGAAAGGTCTACCAAGTATCAAAGGAACACGAGGGTCTGCAACAAAGTCTAGAATCACAAAATCAACCGGGAAGTAGAATTCTCCGACCTTTACGAACACATTTTCGGCTATCCCAAGAGGTTTAGAAATTGTTCGGTCGGCTAATTCTAGAACCATTCTAGTACTTGTAAGGTCAGGAAGTCCCAATGTTTTCTTCAAATTGACAAGGCATGAGATTTAACTGCACCTAAGATCCGCTAAAGCCAGTGCTTTTTCAAACCCCCAAAACCACAGGAAAAGAGAAATCGACCCGGGTCACCAAGCTTTTCGGGAAGTTTATGAGAATGACCGCGAACAATTTAGCTTACATTGGTGTCTTTTCTATTTCAATCACCTTGTTCTTGTTTGCTCAGCAAGCTTTTTTAACATCTTTTGATATTAGGCAATTAAAATCAAAGCATCAGGCCAAAGTAAATGTCCACATGAATCTTTACTTTGAACCATTTCCCAAAACTTTTGAATTTGCACTTGTCATTTGAATCTTTCTTTTTCACGCTCTACTCTAGAAAGATATGGAAAGAACGGGTCTCTTAGAAGATTCTTTGATGAGGAGAAATTATCAACCTGAGCAGAAGAGGCTCAGGAGGAATTGGAACTGCTCACAGACGTTTAACCGACATGAAGATTTTGGATACGAAGGGTGGATGTTTTTGGTGCTCCGGTAGCACCTTATCCTTTGTCACCGCGGTTTCCTTCTCAGTCTAAAGTTCTTTCCTCATCAAAAGGTGGTGGAATTGGTGGAACCGGTGTGTAAGAAAGTCCGCTGCGAGTCGTAATGGCTCGAACTTCCCCTTGGTTTGTGATGTATTACTATAAAGTGGTAGTACCAAGAAGTAGAAGTTGAAGATTGGAAGGCTGACTTTGATTATGGAAGAAACCACTCAACATGTTTTGGGCAAATTGTTTTGGAATTCCATTTTGTGGCTTCACGAAAAGATTATGTTGAGTTTTCACTCATTCTTGAATTCTCCTTTTAAAGAGTTGATTTGGTTTTGTAAAGTAGCTTGAACTTCACTCCTAATCTCAGCTTTCAGATTGTGCGGAAATATATTTCGTCTATAGCCTGCCTTACTACCCTCGCGGTTTTTCTGAAATTATTCAATTGATTGCAAGCACAATTTGAGAATTTGTGGTGGGCTTTGTAAGGTACCACTTGATGAGGGATATTCCCCTTGATTGAGGATGGTTTACCTTGTTGAAGATAAACAGTGGATGAGTATGGTTTGCTAAATTGGGAGGACGGTATCCCGGCATTTCCATTTTTGGAAACAAAATTACCAACCGAAGCGTTTGTTGAAATGTTGGAAATTATCGTGAATAAACGGGGCTTCGAACCTCCCTAGTCCATTGGCACATATTAAAGCTATGATTGTTACCACAAGTGGTACACCTTTCCTCAACCGCTTTGATCGGAACGGGAGTAGGCACAAAAGCTTTCATCATGTTTTTCATCTCAGTCATTTCATTCCTAAAGGTTAAGGTCATCTTATCCCTCTAAATGCTGCTGCCAATTTGTTGAAACTCCGAAGCTAGATGATTGATTTAGAAGAGAGGAGGACAATTCGTACCTCCTCGCATTACAGCGTTCCGTGAACATCTAACCTGGCCTTGTTCTCTATGATTTGTAACCCTTCGTTGGACTTTTGAAGAGAAAAATTGCCACCGGCAGCAGAATTAAAAGAATCTTGATCATTATGCTCAAAAGACTTATAGAAATGTATTTAATGGTGCATTAGTGAAAAACCATGGTGAGGACACTTCCTAAGAAGTTCCTTAAAACGCTCCCAAGCTTCGGAGAAAGATTCTTGAGCAATTTGACGAAAATTCGTAATTTCGTTCCGAAGATTGGTGGTCTTTGAAGGTGGGAAAAAGAAATTGATGAACTTAGAAACTAAGTCATCCCATGTGAGAATGGAATTTGGGGGTTCTTTTTCTAGCCACGTTTTGGCTACCCCAGTCCGAAGTGAAAAATGGAAAGAGAAGTTTGATGGTGGTGTTAAGGGTACATCGGGTATCCCCTTGGTTGTTCTGAATGCTCTCGAAATGACGGATATGAGCATGAGGCTCCATCATTACCTCTCAAAAATACGGTTTTCGACCAAATTAATGAGAAATTAGAGTTCAAAAGTTATGCGCATTAGATTATCGGACAACTATACACTTTCAAAACCCCCCGGTGGGAGCATGGAGTTTGGCTCGGTCCATGGTCGTTCGTCGCCATCTGGAATCGGATCCAGATTGAGAGGGGATTGCTCTCGTCGGTGGTCGAGATCGTCGACTATTCGTCTTCATGCATCTAGTAAAATCCAAGCGGAGCCGAGTGCGCATGCACAGTGAAAATAAAGATAAAGAAGAATATGAAGATTAAGAGATAAATTGGGGAGAATTAAATTTTTTAGTTTTTAATAAGAATGAAAACAAAAATATTTTTGGTAATCGATTATTACAAGCTTCACGATAATCTAAGAATACGCACAAGTGAGCGGAAAAGCTTAGCGAGCCGCAATGACTGCTTTAGAGAATAGCTATCACTTTCCCTTAAACTCACCTTTTAGTTTGTAAACTTAAAGGTCCGTCGTACCTCGCAAGTACTTCACGATTTATTTTGTTGTTAATTGGAATGGTTTAAGATGGATAGCTTGTATCCAAATGTTTATTAATATTTTTTTTTTACTTAATTCGATAGGAATCGAATTAATGAACTTTTTAATTTTTCAAAATATAGCAAAATACTTCAATGGAGGATCTTCCAAACTCTAACTTCAACGATATTCTTCAACAAATCGTTCACGACTTCCCCCCGCAGCGAGGCGCCAAAATATGGTGTGTAGAAAATCAAAATTTAATATACGTAAAGAGTTAATCTCGTAAGAATTCCTTCCAAAATACTTCTCAACCAAGAGAAATATAAGGTAAAAATCTCACAAAAGAAAACACAAGACAATCGTAAATTTTTATCCGGGAAGTATTGTACAACTCGGGTCGTAGTCCCACACGAAATCTGACTGAGAATATGGAAGAACTTTCGGATTCGAGCTTAGAATGATAAAGGATATTTGATTTGTTGATTATACTACAAATGTAATAGCAAGAATTGAAAAACAATTAGCTAACACAAAAATTAAATGCACAAAATTTATTAAATGCGGGCTAAAACTGAAATTTAAAAACTAAAACACGAATTTTAACAAAATTAATACCTAAAAATCACAAATTTAAAATGAAAATTTTAGGAAAAAGAATTGGAATTTTTTTATGTATTTTTTGAATTTTTTATATTTTTTTCTAATATTTAATGATTTAATCAAAAATAAACCTTTATTCTCTAAAAATTAACACTAAAATTTTTCTTTTATTTTTCAAAAATACTAGATTTAAAATGAAAATTAATGCAAAAAGAATTTTAATTTTTCAACTATTTTTCTATTTTTTTATGATTTTTATAAGAAAAAGGAATTAAACTAAAAACTTATTAAGTTCCTCAGAAAATACAAAATTAATGAGAAAAACTATGTGAAAAATGATTTTTATAACAATAAAAGGTGCCAGAAAGTATAAAAAACAAAAGCCCTAGATTTCTAACTATTTTATTTTTCAACTAATTTGATTTATTAAAAATCTAACCTAATTACTAATAATACTTTTAATAATAAAAAGGAAAATTAAAAGAAAATAGAAAAGACAGGGTAGGAATGGACTAAAGGAAAGTATAGGGTAGGCGGGCGAAGTTTGTAAAATTTACACTAAAGAAGAAACGGGTACCCCTGAGGTTTAAGAAAAGTACTAAACAGACCCTACACTTGAGCTTATTTTTGGCTTATTAAATTTTGAGAATTAGCAAAAACTTAAAACTACAAAGTTGTAGTCTAGCTTAATCCTAACAACTTTAATAAAAGCAATATGAACTTTTACCCAAAGAATAAGCTGAAAATTAAGCTGATAAAGGCTGATCACAGAAAGTGCTAGTTTGCTTAAACTTTTGAATTTTTGCTTATTGTGAGCTTAATTTTTGATAAAAGCTGAAAATAAAAGATGCTTATTTATGCCTAAGATGTGTATTAAAGGTTTCTAAACTAATATTACCCTAGTGTTAACAATATTAGAAAGAAAATGAAGCTGAAAAATGCAAAGTTTAATGAAACTGATTTTAGAGCTTATTTCACTTAAGCTAAATGCTTATTATTTGGACCTTAAGTGCTGAACTCTTGAAAATAAGCTAACCTAGTAGAGTGAGTTTCATTTAGGTAAAAGGATTTATGAAACTCTACAAGGAAATGAGAAAGAATTCAAAGTGAAAGTTGATAAAATGAATGCTAAAAATGAAGTGTGCTTGCTGGTGCACTTTGCAGCTGATGCAATGTGCAAGTTACTCAAAGATAAGCTAAACTTTTAAGCCTAGCTCTTTCACTAAATGATTCTAACACAGCACAACACAACCTTAACTCTAAAATGCTTTTTAAAATCTTAAAATCTAAAACCTACACAGTGTTAAAATGTGCCCTGGTGCTGGCAAGGTTTTTTTAACTCTCAAACTCTTAAATTCTAAAGCCTAACTTATAAAAGCTGTTTAAAACTTTGTTATACAACCTAAATGAGCTAATTGAAAAACTTTGACAACCTATGGTTGACTTTTTGAGTCAATTAAGGCAATATCCAAACACTCCTTTATTTTTACTGTCCCAACTATTTTTGGCTTAAAAGCTTATTTAAACTCTAAAACAACTTGAACCTTATATCCACTTCAACTATTGATGACTTAATAAAGCTACTTAAACTATAAAAAGCCTAGCTTATGAATGAGAAATAAGCACTTACTCTATTAAGCTCTATACTCTACTAATTATAACAGAAAGTGATAGTGACATTTTACTAGTTTTAAAGCTAAAATGGACTGAAAACAATGCAAATTTGAGCTAAGTAAACCTAATGAACAGGATTAAAATGAGGCCTTAAGAGAAATAAGCAAGTTGAAATAAGCTATGAATTGGCTTAATTGAAAATAAAAGAAAGTAACCTGAATATTGAAGAGTCTTCTTCACCTAGACATCCAAGTGAAGAGTCTAGGTGATCCTAATGGCTTCCTCAAGCCTCTAAACCTTAGAAATCAAAATAAGCTGAATTTGAGCTTATTTACTCTTTGCTTCCCAAAATGAACTCAAAAGTTTTCAAGTGATCATGTTCTTAATGTGAATAGGTAAAAGTAAGTAAATGAAAGCTTTATGAACAAAGTTTAGCTAATATTGAGCTTATTAGAATCAATAAGCTCACACTAGCTTATTTAGAGCTTATTTGCTAAATTCGGATTAGAAATGAAATCAAAGTGAACAATTAGCTTGTAAACTGAATGAGATTACTAGAATTGTAAAGTACAAGTTGAAAAGAAAAGATTACAAGAGCTTAGAAGCTTAATTGCTTAAATTGAAAACTTAAATTGCTTAAAAACGAAAATTACAAAGAAAAAGTTAAAAAACAGAAAAATTAACTACTCAAAAATGAACTCCTAGCATTCTATTTATAGAGGAGGGGTGAAGAGAGGGAAAGGAGTCTAGGAGCTTCCTTTA
The DNA here is from genome assembly GCA_026074375.1 of Tanacetum coccineum. Lineage (NCBI taxonomy): Eukaryota > Viridiplantae > Streptophyta > Magnoliopsida > Asterales > Asteraceae > Tanacetum > Tanacetum coccineum. The sequence continues at coordinate 17,734 of BQNB010015771.1, read as the reverse complement.
AATCTCAACCGTTTGATCATTTGAAGTGAATTTTAGCCGTTTGATGGGGTGATGAGGTGTTATGTCCAATAGGGTGTTTACACGTGTTGGTTTGTGAGTGGTGAAGAGTGTATGAACGAATTGAGGGTTTAAAAGGGAGCGGGGTTGGGTAAATTAGGAGATTGGGTTTGGGAATTTTTTGGCGGGAAAATTGGTTAAAGTGGTTGGGTAGTTGCGTTTTAGCCGGGTGTTTGTTTAAAACTTTGGAGAGTTGGCATAACTAGTCCTTGTCTTCTATCCCGCCTTTTCTAGTGTTAAAAGAGGTTTGAAGATGTGCAATTTCAGTCCTTGTTGTTGTTTTCTAGAATGATGCTTGTTGTCGTGTTAAAATGTTTTTAAGCTTGTTGTAGTTATGTGTATTGGATCATGGGCACGTTCCGTCCCGTTGCGTTATGATATGATATGTTTGGTATTGTGGATCCTAATATGCAAAATGAGATTTGGCGGTGATAAGACTGCGTGAGCTAATATGAGGCCATGTAGCGCACATATGAATTTGGTATGATTATGGATCGTGGGCACATTCCATCCCGTTGTGGTTAATTGGTGTCATGAATTGTTTTTGTTGATCCCGTCTGAATAGATCTTTAACTCCTTAGCTGATATAAGGATAAGTTGTATTGGATAAATTTAAGACAACTATAGTAGAAACTTTGATTGGGAATATCACAAATTATGCGGAAACTAGGTTGTGATACTAAGAAGAATAATAACAATAAACCAAACTTTCAGCCTTAATATATTGAATACGATCACTCTTAATAGTGATAGGGTTTACAACCTTGAAGCTATAACTAACTTTGAGTAAAACGTGTATATGATGATTGTGTAGAGATTGATATGTTTGTGGAGATTGATATGTTTTCTCTACACCCTAGGACCTCCTTTTATAGTACAAGGAGTCCTAGTAGGTTACAACACATTTAATACTTTCCTAAGTATTATACATTAATACGTTTAAATGTTTTCCTAATAAACCTTGTAACCTACTCATCATATTTAATACTTATTAATACTTTCCATAAGTATTAAACCTTCCTATTCAACATATTTAATATTATAAGAAAACTAAATCATTTGATTATCAATCATAATCTTCATATCTTTGACCATATCTTCTACAATCTTTCATTATTTGTAGAATCTTCATTATGTTGATTTAGTCCCTCTTGGTTTATTTATTCAAACAGCATCAAGGTATATTTAATTCCCAATAGCATTCCTATCCCTTGGCATGTAGGCTCTTCCCTGGGCATTGTTGGTGGTGGCCTTTTGGAACTGATTTGCATAATGCCCTTTCTCTCCACATGCATGACAAGTAACTGTCACTGGTAGCATATTACTTCAAGTGGCTGGCCCTTTGTTTTTGCAGTTCTTAGTCAGATGGCCCACCTTGTTGCAAATATTACACTTAACAGTGCAAGGTCCTGTGTGATGCATAGTGCATTTCTTACACAAGTGACGGTTTGCAGTATATCCATTATTTTTAGTTAGGGTGGCAGCATAAGCCCTGAAGGTTTCCTTTCTTCTATTCTATTATGGTTGGTGATTATTGTAGAGGTTGTTGGTGTTGGTGTTACGGTGGTTGTTGTTATTATCATTGCGGTAGTTGTTGTTGTTAAAAGTTCTTTTGTCGTCAAACTTTCATTTGTGATCACTTGATACTTGCACCGGATTGTGCTTTGTTACCTGATCCATTAGCCTCTGGGATATGTTATTGGTTTCCTCTAGAGTTTGAGGTTTAGAGGTGGTAACATTCCCTTCAATACTTCGAGGTAATCCCCAGATGAAAACTTCCATCATTTTCTCAGAATCTAGCACCATAGTGGGACACAAGGTTCCCAATTCCTAGAATCTTCTCACATATGTCTTGAGATCATTCCCCTTCACAGTCAGATGGTAAAATTCATCTTCCATCTTGTGGACCTCAGTTCGAGGACAGTACTTCTTTATCAACAGCTTCTTGAATTCAACCCAGGTAATCTTGCAAGCTTCTTCTATCCCAATAGGTTGGGCAAAAGAATTCCACCAAGATAGAGCTTCTTCAGTTAAAGTACCAGTAACAAACTTCACCTTGCAGTCTTTGATACAGTTGCTTTGGGAAAACACTGATTCAGTTCTTTCAAACCAGCGGATGAGACCAATAGCGCCTTCCGTACATTTGAAGTTGATAGGTTGGCAGCTCATGAACTCTTTGTAGCTACATTGTCTTGCCACAAGAGCTTCTCTTGGTCTGGTGGTATTATCAGTATTTGCCATGTTAGCGGATTGTGCTTCCAGAGCTGTGGTAACACTGTCAGCAACTAGTTTCCTGATGGCAGCCTGTGTCATGACTGGTGCTTCAGATGTTGACATCCTTTTAGGAGGCATTCTATCAACATAAGATAACACGTAATAAGAAAGATATCACAATTATTAAAATGCGTAAGGTTCAAAAATAAACATTGTCACAATAGTGATATCATAGATAATTCATATCAAATAAGTATCTATGATTTATTTAGAAATCATGGTATGATTCATAACGATGGAGACGGAGATGATGATATAAGAGAAGTTGTTTTAGGATGGATATATCGGTATTATGAAACAACAAGGTATAACGGGATTGCTATTGAATTATATTATGAACAACTTGCCTTTGTACTGTACATAGTCAAATTTTGACAAGTGTTGCTATTTATACCACACATCCCGTGGCTAGGTTAAAAGCTATAACTAGTATCTAATCTAGTAGTTCGATGGTCCTTTCTGGCTGTTCTTGAGTTCATAGATTGCATTCAAAAGACTTTCCTTGTCTGCTTGGTGGCGGACTTGGATTTCTTCGATGATTTGTTCTAGATTAGCAATCCTGAAGTGAGCCAGAGCATCTTGTTGTTATTTCCCATTTGCTTTCTTTGAAGTTTAGCAATTTGAGCATGAGCCTTTTGGAGTTCAGCTTCCAGATTTTCAAAATCTTGTTGTATAATCACCCGACCTTTTCCAAGACCTTCTATTTTGTCTTCTATATGCTCAATGCGGCTGAGAGAGAGTTTATCCAGGTGATTCAGAATTTCCTCAATTTGCTCCTCATGACGTTCTAGACTTGTCTTACGAGAGCTTTCTCCCATCTCAAATTCTTAAGGTAGGGCAGAAATATAGGAGAATGATTGGTTATGGCCTTGTTTCTTAGGTGACAATAATTCCTCCAGAAGAAAGAATTCTTGAGGATTAAATATTGGAGATAGCATTATAGATGGAGGCACAATAGTTGGTGGTGGAATAGATGATTCTTTAGCATAGTATGCATGCATGACCTTCATATAGGGGTCATCATGAAAAAGTGAAAGAGTTGGTGAAACTATTGGAACTACACCAAATGAGTTATTTGAAGAGCTAGAATAAGTTTTTCCTGGTGAAGCTGGGACATAGTCCGGGGAATCTGAGATATAGTTCGGAAAGTTAGAGGAAAAAGCATCCTCAATCTCGGAAGTAGGATGGTTAGGAGAATACAACACTCTGTTAACAACCCAGTGGTAAATAACATAAGTTATTTATATAATAGTATAGTAGTTATGTATCTTTACATACTATTAGGGAGATGTAGTGGCACGGAGGACTTTGATGAGAAAAGTAGTTATAGTTAAGGTTTCAACCTTGTTCTCTATAACCGTGGCTCTGATACCAATCTATAACACCCCCATTTTTGACATATAGCAGCGGAAGCTAATCTGGGGTATTATTTCATAGTACAACAGTCATAATCATAGAAAATGACTCGAAAGAGACGTTTTTAAAAGATAAGTTATCATTCATTATTTCATCAGAGTTTTTACAAACAGAGGTCCCAAAATCTACATGAAAACATAAAGTTTGAATGATAACAATTTATCCATCTACAAGTCCGTGCCACTCCGTGCCATAAGATGTTTAGTTACCCGAGATAAACATGCTAAAAAGGTCAACACAATGGTTGAGTTAAATTCATAGGTTTATAATAAATAGTGTGAATACAAGTCATCATAAGAGTGGGTTACGTTGTTATACACCCATAAGTATAATAATTGCAATGAGTACACTTATTACGGAAAATAGTATTATAGCCCTAAGCTCATGATATCAATACGTTAACATGGAAATCACCGTAATGACATTGGTTGAGGAACAAATGTCCCCGTGAAAAGGTAACTTGCCAAGGTTACCCATTAAGTCAAATACAGTGCTATTGGTACCAAAACTATAGGCACACCAACGGTAGTCGTCACACCCCGATAGATCTATCCACAATATTCGTGTTCACTCGCAAGTGACTAATGGTTCATGATTAAGAAATATTGGTAGTGGAAGGTACTTAGGCAATAATATATCTGGATATCATACAGTTGTAAAAACACTTGCATTCATGGTTTAAGCATGTATCCCCCTCGTGGGTTTATAAAGTATTCAAAATATTTAAAATGCTAGTCTATGAACTCACCTTAACAGTATAGGGAAATTTGATTGATGGCAAAAGTATATCAAGTGAAAGTAACGACTTCGTCACATAACCTGGGGTGATATGTCAAGTCTTAGTATGTTTTAAAACTTCATAAAGTTTAACGTATATATTTGATTTATTAAATTATGGAAATATTGTATCATTGTTCGGGCCATCATAATTCAGAAGTCATGTAGTAAACGTTTGAGGAGCCATGACACTTTAAATCGTAAATCTGGCAAACTCGTCAAAACGTATACCCAAATGAAATCCCTTATATGAAGCTCCCTAGTAACGTGATACGATAAGATTTTAAGTTTCTTCAAAAGTTAGTCGATGATAAATTATGTTAATAACGATAAATGCGTAGAGTTTTAAAAAATCGAGTTTTATAATATTAATATATATTTTCATAATTTATATAAAAATATTATATTTTATATTTTTAAGTTTGCAAAATTGGCAATATATACCCTTGGTTTATAAACTTTTACAACTTTAGTCCTTTATATATAAAGTATATATAATTTAAACCTTTAACTTTGAAAATTGGCAAAATAGGTCCTTATAGTTAATATTTTTCCAAAAGTGTACAATAAATACCCCATGCATGAAACTAATATCCAAAACAATTCCAAATTCCATAGCAAGCTTATTTTTAGTATTTCAACAAGAGATTTGTATGTATATCTATAACAATAAGCTAAAAATAAGATAGGATAAACCACCTTTAACGAGCTTATAGCTGTTATGAAAAAATGGTTACGACTTAAAAATGTACAAAAAGGGTTGTTGGTTCGAAAAATTAATCCAACGCGTGTTTAAGCTTTAAGACTTAAAAAAAGTTTATAAGAAAAGATAAATAGCTTATAGGAAACTTTATAACAACAGCTTTATGAGATTAACATGTAAATTAAAGAAAACAAGTTATAGGGTTTTAGTGTTCGTTTGGTTTTAGAAAATTAACCACGCATGGTTTTGAGAGAGCTTAGATATGATCATGCAAGCCTTATGAAAGTTTTAAAACATAATTTTAGCTTATAGAACAAGATTATGGCTTACTTATCACAAAAAGTTCGAATGGGTTTTAGTACTCGTACCCTAGAAAAAAAAACTACTTCACAAGCATCTTTTCCGGTTCTGGCTTCACTCTGGTCTTGGGTCTTCTCTTGATCCTTCTTGCTGATCTTATGACTTCACGTGGTTTGTTTACTTGAGTGTTTGAGGTGTGAGATTTGAAGTGAGGAGGGTGCCGGCTATTTTCTAGCTGAAAATCTTGGAGGCACAAGTTTAGCAAGAGTAGGGAGCAAGGTGATTGATTATGGGTAATTAGGGATCCAAGTAAGAGCTATAGTGAGTATGATAGCTAGAAAACGAAGCTTAAGATGTGTTGAATGGTTTGTGTGGCCGTGCAAGAAGTAAGGGTACAAGGATGTGACAAGGCCACTTTGAGGCCAGATGAAAGGGTCTAGAGGTGCATGTAATATCTTAGGGGCTGTAGTTAAGCTTATTCATAGAGGTCTAGGATACTTGTTGTTGATTTAAATGGGTAGAAATGTGAGGTGAAAAGTAAACGGTTCATTTAGAGACTCATTTAGGGTTTTAGTAGTATATTAAAATTAGATTAGTTAGTTAGGAATAAGGTAGATAAAGGTTTAGATTATGTTAGGATTGAGATTATGAGCTTAGTTTTAGGTTTAGGGTTTAGTTTTTTAGTTGAAAGTGAAAGTTAGGGTTAGTTTTTCGTTTTTTAGGGTTTAAGGTATTAGATTAGGTTTTAGAATGAATTAGGTTTAGGTTTAAGTTTAAAAGTCAGCATTAAGTGCATGTAACCTTGTACAAATGTGGTGGATAAAAGAAGCCAAAGCGATTATTAGAGGTAAAATGACCAATATTTTGTGACTCATTCTTGCATTATAGACTTTAGTACATTGAGCATTAGAAATGTTATATATTGTATTGAGCGGGAAAATTTTATTCAAACATAGTGCATTGTAAACTATATACACTTGCCTAGAATGTTTGTACATTCATTCTGTAAGTATATCATATACAATATAATTAGGTTTTGATAAATACTATAAACGTATTAATGCTGGTTTTGATTATAACGTGTTTGAAAAGAAACGATTATCTGAGATATATAATTACTTGGAAAAAATGCAATTAAATATTGGATTGGACATATTATAGGTATGAATACATGATATAAACGATAATCTAGATGGCATTTGATAGAGGTTGCATAGAGCTCTATTTACCTTTAGAGATGGCAGTAAGTTGTGCATAAAGAATAAAGAAAAAATTCCCGATAAAAATGGAGTAGTATATATAATAGATGGATATTACAGTGCATCTAATTTAATAGATGGATAATTACATTGATGAAAATACGGGTTGATATATATAATAGCCAGCTTAATTTTCCTGCCATGTTTTGTTTTTTTGTATAATCACAGTAATTGAATTAAAACTTTTGTTGCTGTCGTAAAACCTATGACTCTCACCAACCTTTGTGTTGACGTTTTAAGAATCATTTTTACGTGAGCGTTATGAAGATACTGAAGTTAATAAAAGTGGCTAGAGAGACCATTAGGCTGCATTGGAAGCTCTCATTTGGTTTCGTTTCGTATTTTGTTTGCATGAATTCTTGGATGTTTTTAGTAGGTTTGTGAATCATTGCCCTTGTATTGATGAGACCCCTTTTTCATTAATACAAGATGCCATTCTTTTGTTTTTGGTATTGTCATGACACATAGTGTCTTTTATTTCTAGTAATGCATGTAGTGATTCTCTATTACTGACACCATTGTGTTGTGATGATATCCATGATGTTACGCCTAGTGTTTCCACCTTGGCGGGGTGTGACAAAATTGTTCAATTCAAACAATTGATCAAATGAAGGTTCAGTTTGGTTCACATATGTGTTATGCTTTTGAAAAATTTCTTTATTGAGTTGCGTTGCAATTTCAAGAGAAATGCAATGTTGTTCAAGTTCAAAAAATCTTTTTGAAAGTCTATTATACTCATCGTTTTCAACCATGTTGTGTTGTTTGATAAGCTCAGCTTCAAGTTCCAGACACTTGTAGTACATTTCCACGTAATTCACAGATTCATTCATGACAATAGAAGAATTAACTTTCACAGAAGTATTCACATCCACAGAAGAATTCACAACAATATTCACAATATCTTAAGAAATGATTTGATCCAAGAGTCGATCGTTTTCAATCAAAAATTGTTTCTTTTGAATTTCAAAACATTGTTTGTCTACATGATACTGTTGAACAACGGCTTCCATCTGGTTAAAAACTGTTTGTACTTCAGTTACCTCATTTAATAGATCTTTATCAAAAACATTAAATATGTCTTTTAAAGTCTTTAAAAATAGAATTATTTCTTTTTGAAAAACAACTTTTGTGTGTTCGAACCCCCATTCCCCTTCTGTTAAAGCATTGGGCGTTATCCGCTTTTTCACCACATTGTCAAATTGGCCAAGATGGTATTTAAGCTTTTTAAGTCTTGTCTTAACCAGACTTACCTTAGGAAGTTCTTGAGGAGCCTTAATTTTGACAGGCAAAGAAGCAGATTGGTCAGTAATAAGGTGTAAAGCTTGTTCATCAGACAGTTCTCATTGTGGGACAAAACGTTTACCAAAATCTTCAGATAAGCGATTTAACTCAGCATAATTAATTGGTTTAGTGTTAACTTTCTTTTCTAATACCATTGGATCACTTTGTTTTAAAAGCATTTTGGATCGACTCTTTTCTTCAAGCATCAAAGTCTCTTCAGAATTAGCAATTGAAATCACATTGTTTTCCTTAGCAATAAGATTACCGTCATAAAGCATTGGCCTAATCTGCTGAGCTTTCTTAAGATAGAAAGGATTTGGAAAACCAAGAGCTTGTTTTAGGTTGTTATCATAGAAAACTTGTGGTTTCGTGAGCATATGCACAGTTTATGCGGATTGACCCATTTTACAAACAATGTTGTCCAATTCTTTATATTTCTTTTCCAAAGCAATTTCTGTATCAATATTCTTAGCTTCTTTTTCCTTGGATTCGTTTTTAAAAATATTAAATGTTTTTGTTAACAATTCCTTGTCCTTTGATTGTTCAGAAAGAGTTTGTTTAATATTGTTAATTTCTTTTTCAAAATCCGCAAACTGTGCATTTTTCTCCCGAATTATATCATCTATTATAAGCTTTTCTCGAGTACCTAAATCCACATTTTGTTTTTTTTCTAGCAATTTTACATGTTCTTTGTATCTTTCAAGCTCAGCAGATAAGGATTATTAGCAATTAGATTGTCATTATTGACCTTGTTACAATTAGTTACTTGATTTGGCGGTTGTTCAAACACAGATAATATCAAGGCATCTTGTTGTGTAGAAGAATTTGTATTCTAAACAGTTGCATTTTATGATTCAATCAAATACTAAGAGTATGGAATGATATTACTATCACTATGTATCTCATTCTCTGGATGTTCCACAAAATGAGAAAGTTCAGAATACGGCATCTCTTACACACTTATATTTAGCATATAATTATTAGTGTTGTCATAGATTGGTACCTCGGAGAGAACATCTGATCCGTAACTAGACAAATTGGCCATAATGTAACACCCCCAAATTGGGTCGCAGCGGAATAAGGGTCCGGGGCGTGTTACTTCAAGATCAATAGCACAAGATAATTTGGCATGTAAGTTGCATTGTGTTTTGTTTTGTGATGACTTTCGACTACTATGTAATGGGACCTTCTGCAATCCAGGAGTCTGCAAGATTAATTCTTCCTCATTAAGACTTTACATTTCCTTGAGCTTCGACCAATAGAACTTTTTCCCTGAACCAAGTAGCATCCCTTTTCCTCTTTGGCTTTGGACACTGTCTTGCCATATGACCTTCCCCTTGGCAGTTAAAGCACTTCACAACCCTTTGTTGACCTGAATAATTCCCTTCTGTTCCTGAAGTATTAGCTCTTGTTCCTGAAGTACCAGCAGCATAAGAATTTTATCTCCCCTGGAGTGGTTGAACAGTCACTCTTCCGTTATGAATAGTTGTTTGTTGTCTTGGGTTGGATGAGTTTCTTAGCTGATTATTGGTAGATGGGAAACAAGATGTGACAACAATAGACAGAAATGACATTATTTTGTTAATGACATCAATAGGGTCATCTCATTGCTTAAACACTCATTGAACGTAGATCAGAAATCTATTTAAGGAAAATTCAGGCAAGGTTGTGTCTGCTTCAATAACTGTGGAGACAGTATATTTTCATTTGAGGAACAGATTGTGGTTATGGACAAGCCTCTTGATGATGTTGGATGGAGTTAAATAAGCATTTGGATACGGTGCTGATGGATAAGTGATTGCATGTGGTGTGGATGGATGAGTGGTTAAGTAATGTTGTATGGGATGATTTGATCCATATTAAGGAGACTGAGATGGTGAAAACTGTTGTTGTTCAATAAACAAAAACTGGTGATTGTTGTAGAGTGAGATGAAAGTGTTAAAGTGAGATGGTGTATTGAATGATTTGAAATAATGCAAGTGGTGATCTTGACTTGCGTTCACGCATATGAGACGGACTTCATTGGCATGGAGCTAGTGTTGTTCAGTTAGCTGAAGCTAATCAAATTTGGTAGTATGCAAATCTTTTACAAGCTTGACATCAGTCACAAACTTACTCCATTCAGGTGGAAGACCGTTTAAGAACTTGGTATTAACTTGAAATTGCTCTATTTTCATTTTGTAAATGTTCATGTCATTGATTAGCTGAGTTAATCTCAAGTAATATTGATGAAGTGATTCCCCCTTGATGTGATTAAACTTATCAAATGCATTATACAGTTTACATTATCTTTCATGCTTAGTCAAAGAGGTACCTTGTATTAGAAGTTGAACTTTTCCCATAGATCCTTGGCAACTCTGTGATGATTAACAAGTGAATAGATATCAGATGGTAGACCTTAAAGAATGATATTAGTTGCCTTGAGATCATAATAAGCTTAGATTTTCTTTGTAGCAAATAGTTCGGCATATTTCTTTGTCTTGGTTACCCTATTTTCTTCAATAGTAGGCCTAATGAGTGGACCGTGTTTGACTGATTCAAGTATCATTCTTCCATTCTCTCTGTTTTGCATGTATAGCTCCATTCTAATTTTCCAAGAATCATACAGGTCGATGTCCAACATTGGTGGACGATTTTTGGCACCAAAGAGTATCATGTAATCAGCAAGTGTATTCTTTTGACCAATTGGAATGACTAAATCCATTTTTATTTGATATGTGATTAAGATGAAAGATGGTCGTATAGTGATTGGAGGTTGTTGTGTTAAAGTGAGATTTGATTAAAGTGATTGAGTCTTTGGACTATACGGGATTTTACAATTCTTGATAAAATCGGGAAAACAAATTTTCACAGGATTTTACAAATCAAAGAACAACCGTATAATTCTCCTAATTAAAGTGTATGAATCTACCAAGCAAAGAGTATAATTCTCCCAAGCAAAACGTATAAATCTCCCTAACCAAATGTATAGTTCGCCTAAAAAGTGAAGTATAAATCGCCCAAGAGAAACCACGTATAATTCGCCCAAGAAAAACAACGTTTAATTCACCCAAAAAATGATGTATAAATCGCTTGAGAGAAGAACGTATAAATAACCCAATATGTATAACTCGCCTAAAAGGAATACGTATAATTCGCCTACAAGTATACGTATAAGTCGCCTAACCAAGTAACGTATAAATCGCCTAAATTAAATACGTATAATTCGCCTGTTGAAATAATGTATAACTTACCTACACACCTTCGAATCTCAAAACACAAAAATCTTAAAAAGACTCACTTTTTGACGTTTTTACCCGATTTTTCTTGTACTTCTTATCTATCTAAGACCATTAGGACCTTAAAAACACAATCTTTAACATTTTTGACACAAAAATTTTTAAATCAAGATTCAAGGTACAAAATCCTTTTTTAAACCAAAAAAGACTCAAAAAGATGAAATTTTTGATGTTTTTTCAAAGAGTTTCTCGTACAACTAGCCTTTACTAAGATAAATAAAGAAGAAAGATTAAGGCATTATGCTTTTTAAACCCTCATAAAGTAAAAACTTCTTGATAGGTTCGAACTAACAAACACGCCTAAAAAGAGTAACAAACGCACACTAAACATTCACAAACACCTAATGTCTCTTGATACCAATTGTAGAATATCTTAATACACACATGGTATGGATTCAATGTAAAGTTTTAGTGAGAGAAAGAGAAGTGGTTAGATGAACACTTAGAGAGAGAAAGTAAAAAAAGAACGACTAGATTACTATGTGTAAGAAAATGAACAACCAACACCCTTTCCATAGCATGGAAAGGGTTTATATACTTCCTATCTAGGCTGGCGATGGGCTATGTGTATAGGCTTTCCATGGGCTTTTCCTAAGCTAGCCTATTAAGGTTCCAAATATTACTTAACGAGTTGTCTAATGATATCAATGGAAGTGACCGATACTTTCATATTCCTAACATAAAAGGAAAAAGGTTTTAAACAATAACGAAATAATATTTAAAGGGGATTTAATTGTGTTTAACTTATTTGAGCAATATATGTTATGTGTTTATGCCTTTAGGGATTTGATAGCAAAACTGAAGGCGTAGTCTAGTTTATAATACTTTAGGGACTAAAAGTGTTAAAAGTCAAACTAGAAAAACTTTAAGAAAGTTATTAATGAAAAATAAAAAGGAGTATAGAGTTCAGGGGGAACATTTGTGTAAAAAATCCAAAAATTTATAACAACAAACACCCACTTCCCGTTACTTTCACAACCACACAAACCAAACACTCTCAATTTTTTCCCTCCCTCTTTTCAAATTGTCATTCACAAGAACTCTAAGAAAACATGAATTTTCATCCTAAAGGTAAACTAAAAAAGTGTTTCTCATCTCTTATACAACTCCTAATCAAAAGGAATTAGTGTATAACGCGTGATTTGGCTCAAAACCCCTAGAAGTTGTTTTAGGGTTCTTCGATATAAAAAGTGGATGTTTCTTGAAATTGATTAAGCGGTTTTAGACTCTAAGGGGCATAGAACACTAGTGTAAAACAATTTGTCATGGGGATAACATACTAATGGGTTTTAATTGATTCTTATGGTCGAAAAAATAGGTTTTAGGGAAAGACTTGAAAAAGTTTATGGGTTTGTGATAAATAAGTTATAGTATCCCTTCTTGAATGTGTTTGAGTAAGAAAATCCATGGTTTGATTGTAAAATCTTGAAGTCTTTGGTATAACAACTCGTTCTATTCATTTTATGCCATATGTGAAATTTTTTGTGGATAATTCATGTTATAAATGCTATATGATGCTTATGTATGTTTGGTTCATGTTTATGTGTAGTCTAGTTGCCAAAAAATTGAATTTATGTTAACTTGAAATCATATGGGGCAATTTATACGTACCCTGTAAGGGGACGATTTATACACATTTCAAATAGGGGGCGATTTATACACATTTTCTATAGGGGTGATTTATACATTTTTCATAAGGGAGCGATTTATACACATTTCCTATAGGGGCAATTTATATACAATTTCTATAGGGGGCGATTTATACAGTTTAAAGATAGGGGGATTTATACATGTTTTTATAAGGGGCGATATATTTTAGGTTAATTCAACTTTATGTCAAATGTAGGTTGCAATCTTAACTGTGTTTGACCAATTGTTAGTTTGTTGACCATTTAAGTTGACTTTTTGATTAATGTCTTTCGTCCTATGATCTGACTGAATGCCTGACAAAATGTGTTAAATCTGTCTAGTTAATGAATGTAAACTGCTTCATAAAGTTTATCCCTATGAATCAGAGTTGTTAATCAGTAATATATATCTGTTTTTGTATATATAAACTGTATTAGTCAATTCTTAGCAGAAACATGAATCCAGTTGCCGCTCAACAAGTTGCTCTTGACAATACTTTGGTTGCTCTTGAGAAAACTCAAGATTGAAAAATGCAACGCGAGAATTAAGTTCAGCAAGCTACAAAGAGAAACTACGTATCAAGTCACATTGGATGCTCTTAAACTCTCTCCATGCTATCTCGCTTTCCTGATCACTGCTGAAGTTCCAGAAGTATATATGCATCAATTCTGGAACACCATTAAGAAGATCAAAGAAACAGATGCATACCGTTTCAAGCTGGATAAGAAAAAGTTCCGAATTGACACTGAAGTATTTCATGAGATCCTCCAGATTTGTCACAGAATCCCCAACCAAGATTTTGTTGAACCTCCTTCTGAAGAAGAAATGGTTCCATTTATCAAGGAACTTGGGTACACTGGCAAGTGTGATATGCTATTTGAGATCCATACAAATCATATGCATCAGCCCTGGAGAACATTTGCTACTGTCATCAATAGGTGCATCTATGGGAAGTCCATAGGTCTTGATAGGCTCAGGCCTTCAAGAGCTCAAATCTTATGGGGAATGTTCAACGAAAAGAATGTTAACTATGTTCCTTTATGTGGGAAGATTTTATGTTTCAAGCGGACAACAGAGAAACAAGTTCCATACGTAAAGAGAACATGCCCTACCCAAGATTCACTAAAGTTATCATCAGTCATTTCATATCTAAAGACAAAACCATCTATATAAGAAACAGGATAAATCTTCACACAGTTCATGATGATAGCTTGTTGGGTACATTGAAGTTTGTTTCCAAAACACAAGATTATCAGAAGTATGGAGCACTGATTTCTTAAAGAGATGATTAATCAAGCCATCAAAGATTCCAAAGCTTATAAGATTTATCTTGACTTTGCTACTAGAAAAGCTACTCACAAAAAAGCAAGGATGTTTAAGAAAATAACGTCACCCTCACAGAAACTGACTATTGTCTTAGAAGAAGAACCTGCACAGAAGCCTAAGCGGGCTAAGAAACCTGAACCCGCTGAGCAAGCTGAAACTGCTAAGAAGACTACACGTGCCAAAAAGTCATCTACCGTTTAAACATCTAGTGTTGTCATCAGAGACACTCCTGGTGTGTTTGTATCAAAGAAGAAAGCACAAGTTAAAGTTGATAGAGGCAAAGGCATGGATTTACTTTCTAATGTAGCATTACTTGAAGCTGCTCAGCTAAAGAAAGTCCTTAAGAAAAGCAAGCAGGATACTCACATGCTTCATGCAAGTGGCTCAGATGATGGAGTTGGTTCTCAACCAAAGGTTCCTGATGAGCTTGAGGAAAATACAACTAGTATAAATGAAGGAACTGATACTATACCAGGGGTTCTCGATGTACCCAAAGATCAATCTAAGAGTAAAAACGAGTCTTGGAGAGATAGTGGAGATAATTATGATAATGATGATGATAGTAATGATGATAATAATGATAATGACAGTGATGATGACGGTAACAATGAACAAAGTGATGATGATCATGAACAAGCTGATGATGAACGGACAGAATCTGATGATGAGTACGTACATACTCCTGACTACTATGTACCTACTGATGAAGAAACAAATGATGAATCCAAGGAGTTTGATGAAGAAGAATAAGAAGAGCTATATGGTGATGTCAACATTAATTTGAAAGATGCTGAGCCCGCTGACTAAGAAAAAGGTGATGTAGAGATGACTAACACTATAATAGGTGATCCCGAGCTCAAGAATGTTAATCAGGAAGGTGTAGGTAATCAAGTCAAGGATGATGCTCACGCAACATAGAAAACTGAAGGTCCAATTCTAAGTTCTTCTATCTCATATGACTATGCTGCAAAATATCTCAACTTTGATAACATTCCCCCGGTTGATACTAAAGTTGTCTCAATGTTAGATATTAATGTTCAACATGAAGTTTCATGTACCTCACCTCTTCTCACCATCCTAGTGTCGGTAATCCTAGAACATACCATTGTCAATCTACCTGAAATAGTCAAAACTGCTTCGTCACCAACAATTTTTTCTCTTCTGTCTTCACTCCTTCCTCACCTTTAACAATTAACACCAATACGAACGCCAACAACAATAGAAGCTACAACTCCAACTACTGTTGTTCCTGTCTCCGAAACACTTACTGCTTTTCATTATAGAATTCCAAATTTGGAGAAAGACGTCAAAGAGCTAAAGACCGTTGATTACTCTTGAGCACTCCTTTCTACCATTAAATCTGAAGTCCCAAAAGCTATAAAAGAGTACCTTGGAACAAGTCTGGATGATTCTCTCCAAAAGATACTTTAGAAACACTCAGTTGTTCTTGCTAAGGAACACTTTGTTCTAGTTGAAGTTGTAGAGAGACTCAGACAGCAATATCTACCTGAGAAAAGCACTAAAGACATCATAAAAATCAAGATGGAGCATGCAAGAAAGCAGCAAGAGCCTAAAGCAACTATCACTTCATCTAATACCTCTGCACTTGAAGAATTTGATCAGAAAACAACCTTATTTTAAACAATGACAAACTCAAAGTCATTCAAAAGAAGTCTTAAACAAAGAGATCTATGCCATGCACTCATGGAATCAATCCTTGAGGATGAAGATGCTATAGACGAAGGTGTTGCTGATAAATTAAAGAAAAGGAAACAAGATGATGTTGATAAAGATGAAGGCCTTCCGCTTGATCAAACCGAGGGTTAAAGAGACAAAAGATAAACAAGGATGCTGAACCATCTAAGAAGGCTAAGTCGACTGAAGCTTCCAAAGGCACTTCCAAATGCATGTCAAAATCTTAGCCAAAATCTACTGTCAAGTCTGCACAAGCATAAGAGATAGTGTTTGAGGCTGGAGACACTCAAGAGCCATAGAATCAAGGACAAGACATGGGTGATACTGATGATCAACCCAATGTCAAGGCGGCTTCAAAGCACGACTGATTCAATAAACCTAAAAGGCCTCCAACTCCTAATTTAGATTAGAATGTTAGAAAATCAATTGACTTTAGGCCACCTCAAATGTGGATCAAAAAAATTGCTCAATCAGAAAACCTCCTCTTTCTTTCAATGAGCTTATGAGCATTCCTATCTACTTCTCAGCATATGTCATGAACCATCTCAAGATTGATAAACTGACACAAGAATACCTTGTTGGTCTAACTTTTGATCTTCTCAAAGGGACATACAAAATTCATGTGGAACTCGAGTATAACTTTGAAGAATGTTAAAAGCTCTAACTAATCGATTGGACTGGAATAAACCTAAAGGTAAAGAATATCATGTTGACTTCTTCATCAACAATGATCTCGAGTATCTAAAGGGAGGAAGCTCAACCAAGAAATATATTACGTCAAAAACAAAAACAAAGGCTGCTAAGTATGATATTTCAGATATTGAAGACATGGTTCCATCGTTATGAAGTCCGGTAAAAGTAGCCTATGATAGATATGCTGTCTGGGGAATTTCACACTAGGGTCCTAAACGACAACGGTTCTATGGATTCGCAAGCAACAGGGTGTCCAAATATGATGTGTACTCCACGAAAAGAATAATAGCAGTAACCAGAGTAAACATTATGAAGTGGTATGATTACGGTTATCTGAAGGAGATTGAAGTCCGATGAGAAGATCAGCAATTATACAAATTCAAGGAAGGTAACTTTCCAAGACTTTACTCGTACGATATTGAAGAAATGCTTCTTATCTTAGTTCAAAAGAAACTCTTAGATCTTAAAAGAGGCATTATTTTTGACTTGGGTGTGGCATTACGGATGTTTACCAAATGTATTATCATTCTTAAACGGGTAAAAGACCTTCAACTGGGAGTCGAAAGCTACCAGAATAAGCTCAATATCACCAAGCCAGAGACATACAGATCCGACATCTCCAAAAGAACTCCAAATACTGCATACAATAATCCTCAAGGGATTATCTATGTAGATAAGTATAAAAGAAACAAGTTGATGCGCTGGGATGAACTTTACAAGTTTAGTAACGGGACGCTCACATCTGTTCGATCTGTTCTTCATGATATTGCTTCCAACCTGAGAATAGATTACTTGCCAAAGAGAAGATGGAGTAATTTAGACAGACAAATGTCTCGCATCATGATCAAGGCTATTGACAAGCTGATGTTAGAAAGAAGGTTAATGAGGAGCTTGGAAAAGTTTGTTGGTGGGATAGAATATGGAGAAGACTTCAGATAACTTGAACGGACAATATGACTTTGTCATATTTTGTCCTACTCCATTTCAGGTAATTCTCTCATAATTACAAATTTGTGAATATGTAAATTAGTTGTAATAGACCAAAA